>JALLPF010000094.1:82500-109221 GCA_036939455.1 Cyclotella distinguenda | reverse complement strand
TTAGTCGTAGTTTTAGCATAAAGTAATATATAAGTTTGACATTATTAGTAATTTTGTTTGGATTTAATTTTGTAAGTTTTTGGTTATCGTCTTGAATAATACTCAACAACTAATAATTCGTTTAAGTCTAACAAAATCTCACTTCGTACACAATAATTTTTCACTAAACCTTCAAATTTTTCTTTATTAAAGGTTAAATGAGATGGAGGAATACTGTAATTTGTAGATTTTAAATAACTTTCAATAATTTTTTTTGCTGGTGATTTCGGTTTAATACCAATAATATCAGAGGGTTGACACTGAAAACTTGGAATATCTATAACTTTATCGTTGATAATAATATGCCCATGATTTATTAATTGTCGGGCTGCTCCAATAGTTGGAGCATATCCTAAAGAAAAGCATATTGTATCTAATCGCATTTCTAATAATTGTAATAAAATTAACCCAGTTACACCTCTACGACGACGAGCTTCTTTAATGTAATGATATAACTGACTTTCATTTAAACCATAGTTAAATTTTAATTTTTGCTTTTCTTCTAAACGTATACCATATTCAGTTATTTTTTTCTTACCTTCACCTAAATTTTTTCCATGTTGGCCAGGTTTATTAAGTTTTTTTGATTTTTTTTGTGTTAACCCTGGTAAATTACCTAATCGTCTTGTAATTCTTAATTTTGGTCCTCGATAGCGTGACATAAAACTATTATTTAATATTAATGTTTGATTTTTCTTAATTTTTAATTTAAGCTATTTAAAATAGGGCGAATGACCGGACTTGAACCGGCGAATGGTGGAACCACAACCCACTGCCTTAACCACTTGGCTACACCCGCCAAACTATCTTTATAATATACTATACCAAGTTACGATAAATGACGTCTAGAGTATTAATAAAGTTTTAAAAATCAAATATTTATTATGAAAAAAACAAAAACTTTTTTTTTAAATGGGCAAGAATACCGAACAGATCGTATAGTAAATTTAGTTAATCTTGTTAACTATTTTAATTATGATCAATCTCTTTTAGTCTTAGAGTATAATAAATTTATCTGTCCCAATAAAAATTGGTCTACAATTTTTATTGAAGATAAAGATAAAATTGAAATAGTAACTATTGTAGGAGGGGGTTAATTACGTTTAAATTTTTGATAAAAAATATTTTAGAATCTTTAAAAAAATGATTTTAAAATATCAAAAATATATGACGAATAAATTTTAAGCGCGTGTAAAAACTAAACCATTACTTTTTCCGTAGCGTTCCATAAATTTCATAAATCTCTCCCAAGCTTCTGGACTTTTCATAATATAAATAGACTCTACAGCTTTAAGTTCACCATTTGTAAATTTAGCGGTAACATCACGTGTCTCTAAAATTCCTTCTTCATCTATCATGTACATACCTGTAACTTCACCTTTTAGAAATAAACTCTTGTCAATTAGGTTGGGATTTTTAAAAAAAAATGTTGCCGTTCCGGTACTACCATCTCGAGAACGAGTTAATCGAACATCAGGTAATACTTTTTCCTCTACACCTTTTATAAATTGAATTTGGGCCTTCATAGTTTTTTTATAGAAGAACACATTTTTAATGTGTTGTATAACTTTATTGAATTTGAAAAAAGATCTAACAAACTTAAATCACTAGTTTAATTCAAACTGAACTAGTGATTAAAAAACTGGGGTGGCAGGATTCGAACCTACGGATGGCGGAGTCAAAGTCCACAGCCTTACCACTTGGCGACACCCCAGTTAGAAAATAATATATTACTTTTGATTAAAAAAGATAATATCTATTCGGACATATCAATTAAGATATTGGGCAAGAAGGGATTCGAACCCCTGACACCGTAGTTCGTAGCCACGTGCTCTAGTCCACTGAGCTACAAGCCCAAACTGTATTACTTTAAGATAATACTAGTTATTAGTATTTTTAGTAAAGCTTTTAAATAAAAAAAAATTTAATAAAAATACTAATCTTACTTGCATAATCCTTAAATTATATTTTAGAGTTATAAATAAAGAATTTATCTAAATTTATTAAAGTATTGAAATTTATGCCAAAAAAAATATTATACCAAGATAATGCAAGACGTGCTTTAGAACGTGGGATGAATATAATGGTAGAAGCCGTTTCTGTAACTTTAGGTCCAAAAGGCCGTAACGTTGTTTTAGAAAAAACATATGGTTCTCCGCAAATTGTTAACGATGGTGTAACAATTGCAAAAGAAATCAATTTGAAAGATCATATAGAAAATACAGGTGTTTCGTTGATAAGGCAGGCGGCAGCAAAAACAAATGATGTTGCTGGGGATGGAACAACAACAGCAACAGTTCTTGCTTATGCTATGGTTAAAGAAGGCTTAAAAAATGTAGCAGCAGGAGTAAATCCAATTTCTTTAAAATTAGGTATGGAAAAAGCTACTCAATATTTAGTAATGCAAATAAACGAATTTGCACAACCAGTAGAAGAGATTCAGTCTATTAAACAAGTAGCTTCAATTTCCGCTGGTAATGATGATATTATTGGTGCATTAATAGCAGACGCCTTGTCCAAAGTTGGTAAAGAAGGTGTAATTTCATTAGAAGAAGGAAAAGGAATTACTACTGAATTAGAAATTACCGAAGGTATGAAATTAGAAAAAGGTTTTATTTCTCCTTATTTTATAACTGATACAGAAAAAATGGAAGTCAGTTATGACAATCCTTATATATTACTAACAGATAAAAGAATTACATTAGTCCAACAAGATTTATTACCGATTTTAGAACAAATTACAAAAACAAAACGCCCTTTATTAATTATTGCTGAAGACGTAGAAAAAGAAGCATTGGCAACTTTAATTTTAAATAAATTACGTGGTATTGTAAACGTTGTTGCTATCCGAGCTCCAGGATTCGGTGAATTAAGAAAATTAATGTTACAAGATATTGCTGTTTTAACAGGGGGAACTGTTATTACGGAAGATGCGGGATTAAGCTTAGAAAATGTTCCATTAAATTTTTTAGGCCAAGCTAGGAGAATTATAGTAACCAAAGATACAACTACAATTGTTGGAGATGGATTAGAAATTGAAAATATTAAAGCTCGTTGTGAACAATTACGAAAACAAGTTAATCTTGTCGAAACGTCTTATGAAAAAGAAAAATTACAAGATCGGATTGCTAAACTTTCGGGGGGTATTGCTGTAATTCGAGTAGGTGCAGTCACGGAAACTGAAATGAAAGATAAAAAATTACGCTTAGAAGATGCTATTAATGCAACACGTGCTGCTGTTGAAGAAGGTATTGTTCCTGGAGGAGGTGCAACATTAACACATTTATCGGAAAATTTAATAACGTGGTCAAAAAATAATTTAAAAGAAGATGAACTAATTGGAGCTCTTATTATTTGTCGAGCAATTTTAGCACCTTTAAAACGAATTGCCGAAAATGCGGGCATTAATGGACCTGTCGTAATTGGAAAAGTTCAAGAACAAGAGTTTGAAATTGGTTATAATGCTGCAAAAAATATATTTGGGAATATGTATATAGAAGGTATAGTTGACCCTGCCAAAGTAACTCGTTCGGCTTTGCAAAATGCAACATCAATAGCTAGTATGATTTTAACAACAGAATGTATTATTGTTGATGATATATGAAAGTTATAAATTTTTTCTAGAGAATAAAATTATATTGAGATAAGTCTTTTTTTTTGATATAATTTTTTAATATTTCGTTTAATAATGAAACAATTTAGATCCATAAATTGAATCATTGTTTCATTATTATGGATCTAAATTGTTTAGAAGTTTTTAACTAACTAAATAATTCTCTATCGTACTAGGGTTTTTTATTTTCTTTATACAAATTTAATTTTGTTTGTGTTACGATTTTTAATCGTTCGAAATATTCGTTAATTTCCACGCTTGATTTAGCTTTACGAATATTGTCTAAACAAATTGTGATTTCTTCTTTTTCTTCTGACGTAAAATTACTCATCTCATTATCGTTTAATAATTCGTCCACTTCGTCACAATAACTTTTAGCAGAAATTAGTAATTCAGCATTTTCTTTTTCTTGTTTGTCAATTTCAGCATATTTTTCAGCTTCTTCTATCATTTTGTTAACTTCTGCTTCTGATAGAGTAGAAGCGCCTTGAATCGTGACATTTTGTTGTTTTCCTGATTCTTTTTCTTTAGCAGTTACAGATAAAATACCATCAACATTAATATCAAAAGTTACTTCAATTTGTGGTTTTCCTTTTGGAGCTTGTGGTATACCTTCTAATTTAAAGTTTCCTAAACTTTTATTCCCACTAACCATTTCTCTTTCACCTTGCAAAACATTAATTTCAACATTTGTTTGATTATCTGAAGCAGTTGAAAAGAATTCTGATTTTAGAGCTGGAATAGTAGTATTACGTGCAATTAATTTTGTCATAATCCCTCCAACTGTTTCTACACCTAATGATAATGGTGTTACGTCTAACAATAAGACAGATGTTATTTCTCCAGCTAAAATACCTGCTTGAATAGCGGCGCCAATAGCTACTACTTCATCTGGATTAACTGATTTATTTGGTTTTTTTCCAGTTAATGATTCGACTAATTGTTGAATAGCGGGAATTCGGGTTGATCCACCTACCAATACAATTTCGTCAATTGCCGACTTATCTAATTTGGCATCTTTTAATGCTTTTTCAACCGGAATACGACAACGGTTAATTAAATCTTTACATAAAGTTTCAAAATTTTCCCTTGTTAAATCTTGTTGAATATGTTTAGGTCCATTTTTATTTGCTGTAATAAATGGGAGATTAATTGTTGTTTTTTCAATATTTGATAATTCCATTTTTGCTTTTTCAGCTGCTTCAGTTAAACGTTGTAAAGCTTGAATGTCTTTAGTTAAATCGATATCTTCTTTTCCTTGAAAATCTTTAACTAACCAATTAACTAACGCTTTATCAAAATCGTCACCACCTAAATTGGTATCTCCAGCTGTAGATAATACTTCAAAAATACCATCTCCAACTTCTAATATTGAAACATCAAATGTACCACCTCCCAAATCAAAAACTAAAATAGTCTCGTTTTGTTTTTTATCTAATCCATAAGCTAAAGATGCTGCTGTAGGTTCATTAATAATACGTAAAACTTCAATACCCGCAATTTTTCCAGCATCAACTGTTGCTTGACGTTGAGAATCATTAAAATAAGCCGGCACAGTAATTACTGCTTTTGTTACATCTTGGCCTAAATATTCTTTAGCATCACTAATTAATTTTCTTATAACTTGGGCTGAAATTTCTTCAGGACTAAAATCTTTATTTAAAGAAGAACATTTAATTTTTATATTTCCATTGTTATCTTTAATTACTTTATATGGTAGTTCTTTCGACTCTTCAGAAATTTCATCTGCTTTACAACCTATAAAACGCTTAACAGAGAAAAATGTATTTTCTGCGTTAACAACTGATTGACGTTTTGCAAGTTGTCCAACTAATAATTCTTGTTTTTTTGTATAAGCGACAATTGAGGGGGTTGTTCTAGATCCTTGTGTATTTGTAATTATCGTAGGTTGTCCTCCTTCAATTGCAGCAACTACTGAATTTGTTGTTCCTAGATCAATTCCGACTACTTTACTCATAAAATTTCTCCCTTTTATATAAATTTACATTCACTATCCTATATTGTAATTTATAGTATTAGTTCAACAACTGTAATATTAATTTATATATATAAATTAATATTACAGTTGTTGAACTAATACTATTATAACATTGTATATGTTTCTTATATAGACAAAATCTTTTGATTTTTTTAAAATTATAGCTAGTTTGCTAATAGTTATTATCAGTAAACTAGCTATTTTAAAATCTTATAATAGTTAATTTTTATAACTTTTAATATATATATAAATATTTTTTGGAGAAAAATATTGTGTCTTTAGGTTTATTAGGAAATAAAATTGGAATGACCCAAATATTCGATGAATCGGGTAATATAATTCCAGTTACAATTTTAAAAGTTGGACCTTGTGTAATTACACAGGTTAAAACTACATTAAAAGATGGGTATAATGCAATCCAAGTTGGATACGGAAATATTTCACCAAAAAGGTTAACTCAACCACAATTAGGACATTTACAAAAATCAAATATTCAACCCTTAAGATATTTAAAAGAATTTCATGTAACTGATCCTAAGGATTTCAATGTTGGACAAATTTTAAATGTTGAATCATTTGTCGCAGGTCAATTAATTAATATTACAGGGAAAAGTATTGGAAAAGGATTTTCAGGTCTTCAAAAACGTCATAATTTTACAAGAGGTCCTATGAGTCATGGGTCTAAAAATCACAGAGCTCCAGGTTCAATTGGAATGGGAACAACACCAGGTCGTGTTCTACCAGGAAAAAGGATGTCTGGGCAACTTGGCAATAAAATTGCAAATATTAAAAAATTAAAAATTGTCCAAGTTAATAACGATGAAAATATTCTAGTCGTTAAGGGCGCTGTCCCTGGAAAACCTGGAAATTTACTTAGTATAATCCCATCAAAGTAATGACTAAAAAAAGCAGTAAATACATTAATATTAAAAAAAATAGTATATGACTATTAAAAAACGCATAGGATACTTTAACCGTCAAGACAATTCAATTGAACCATCGTACATTACACTTAATATTTTAGAAGATAAAAGTAACTATTTAATTCATCGTGATATTTTAAGACACCAACTTTCTCGTAGACAAGGAACCGTTTCAACAAAAACTAGGAGTGAAGTTCGAGGTGGTGGTAAAAAACCTTGGCGTCAAAAAGGGACTGGTCGTGCGAGGGCTGGATCAAGTCGTTCTCCATTATGGAGAGGTGGTGGTGTAACATTCGGCCCAAAACCGAAAAAAGTTAATTTAAAAGTAAATAAAAAAGAACGTAGTTTAGCATTACAAACTCTATTATTGAACAGTTTAAATAAAATGTGTACATGTTATTGGTTAGAAGAAGAAACAGATAATAAAAACCCTAAAACAAAATTATTCTATAATCTTTGCGAAGCATTAAATATTAACTTAAATGAAAAATTATTAGTAATTGTTTCCAAAAAAACAATAACTTTAAAATTAGCAACTCAAAATTTGAAAAATGTCGAATTAATTTCTGCATCACATTTAAATACATTAAGTTTATTAAAAGCAAAAAAAATTTTGATAACACCAGCAGCATTCAATGATATAAAGGAGATTTATTGTGAAATTCGAACAAAACGTTAATAATTATCCTTTTACTTATTCACATCTAAATATTATAAAATATCCGATTATTACAGATAAAGCTACTAGATTATTGGCAAATAATCAATATAGTTTTGCTGTTAATCCTAAAGCTGATAAATTATCAATTAAAGATGCAATTGAATTTTTCTTTAAGGTTAAAGTCATAAAAATCACGACTTCTCATTTACCAAAAAAGAAAAAAAGAGTAGGCAAATATATAGGGTATAAATCACATTATAAAAAAGCAATTGTAACGTTATTAGAAGGCGATACAATAAACTTATTTGCAGAAGAAAACTAACCATTAGATATAAATTAATAAAGTTTATGAGTATTCGTCTTTATAAGCCATATACGCCAGGGACACGAAACCGAGCCCTTTCCTCTTTTTCAGAAATAACAACTAATAAACCAGAAAAGAGTTTAGTAAAAAAACATCATCGTAATAAAGGTAGAAATAACAGAGGAATTATAACTATAAGACATAGAGGTGGTGGCCATAAAAAACAATATAGGATCATTGATTTCAAAAGAAATAAATACAATCTACCTGCTATTGTAAAATCAATCGAATATGATCCAAATAGAAATGCACGAATTGCATTAATTAATTTTATAGACGGTGAAAAACGTTATATTTTACATCCAAATACTTTAAACGTTGGCGATACAATTTTATCTGGGAAAGGGATATCATTAGATATAGGAAATGCTTTACCTTTAGATGATATTCCTTTAGGGACTTCAGTTCATAATATTGAGTTACTTCCTAATCGTGGAGGACAAATTGTTCGTTCTGCTGGGACATGTGCAAAAATTTTAGCAAAAGAAGGTAACTACGTAACTTTGCGTTTACCATCAAAAGAAATTCGATTGATCCGCAAAGAATGTTTTGCAACAATTGGAGAATTAAGCAATAACGATGTTTTCTTAGTCCAAAGCGGAAAAGCGGGTAGAACACGTTGGTTAGGAAAACGACCAACTGTTAGGGGTTCGGTAATGAATCCATGTGATCACCCGCATGGTGGAGGAGAAGGTAGAACTCCGATAGGTCGTACAAGACCTCTAACTCCTTGGGGTAAGCCGGCTTTAGGAAAAAAAACACGACGAGCTAAAAAGCTTAGTAGTGCTTACATTCTTCGACGTCGGTCTTAATTAATTTATAAAAAATTTTATTAATCAGATTCTCAAAAATGTCAAGATCATTAAAAAAAGGACCCTTCGTTGCATATCATTTATTAAAAAAAATTAACAAAATGAATGCAAATGGGAAAAAAGATGTAATTACAACTTGGTCACGTAGTTCTACAATATTACCAAATATGGTTGGTTTCACAATAGCTGTATATAATGGAAAACAACATATTCCAGTTTTTATTTCAGATCAGTTCGTGGGACATAAACTTGGAGAGTTCGTTTCTACAAGAACATTTAAATCACACATTAAAGCCGACAAAAAAACAAAACGTTAAATAAAAATCAAACATGACGCGATCTGAATTCGCATTAAATTTCCCAGAATCCTTTAATATCAAAACTTTTAATGTCAAGTCTGAAAAAATATTGTCTCCGCTTGCAAAATTAATTTTGCAAAATGCTCAGTTTAAACATTTTTATTGTGTCCGTGATGATATCGATTATCTTTTAATAATCGATCGTCATTTTCTTTTACAGGCATTTGATTCAATTGTTATTTCTTTACAGAATAATTTATCAATAAATTTCTTCGATATATGGATTTATGATATTTATATAAATACCATTTCAAATGGTAATAAATTCTTGAATGAAACATATCAAAATCAAGAATCAGATGAATATTTAACAATTAAATTAGCCTATCGAACTAATATTTCTTAAGAAAGAAAATAGCACGCTAATATTAATCTTTAGAAATTTTAAATTTATATAAAAAATATTAAGGAGACTATATTATGTCTAAGGGTCAATCCGTAAAAGCAGTCGCAAAATATGTGCGAATATCTCCACATAAAGTAAGACAAGTTTTAGACCAAATCCGTGGTCGCTCGTATCAAGAAGCATTAATGATATTAGAGTTTTTACCTTATGATGCAGGCTCTCCTATATGGCAAATCATCCACTCAGTAGCAGCTAATGCAAAAAATAATTATAATTTAGATAAAAAAAAATTAATCATTTCAGAAATTTTTGCAGATGAAGGTCCAAAATTAAAACGTATTCGCCCACGTGCCCAAGGTCGAGCGTATAAAATTTTAAAGCCAACTTGTCATATTACAGTTGTTGTAAAATCGATTAGTTAAAAATAAAAATTAAGGATTTTTTATGGGACAAAAAACACATCCATTGGGATTTAGATTAGGTATTACACAACAGCATAAATCTGCATGGTATACGGATTTTAAAAATTATTCGATATTATTAGAAGAAGATGATAAAATTAGAACATACCTTAACAAATTAGCAAAATTAGCTAGTATTTCAAATATTCATATTAATAGAAATGGGTTAGGCGATCAAATTGAATTAAATATTGAAACTGGTCGACCAGGCATGTTAGTTGGGGATAATGGATCTAGTATGAAAGCATTAGCAACGAGCATTAAAAAATTTATACCGAATAATAGGCAAATTATTATAAATGTTATCGAAGTTACTAACGTAAACTCAAGTGCTTCTCTTATTGCTGATCTTGTTGTCCAACAACTTGAGGATCGTGTAGCATTTCGTCGAGCCATTCGTGAAGCACTTCAATGTGTTCAAGATAATCAAGTGAATGGTATTAAAGTCGAAGTGTCGGGGCGATTAAATGGAGCTGAAATAGCACGAAGTGAATGGATCCGTGAGGGCCGTGTCCCATTACAAACATTAAGAGCTGATATTGATTATGCTACTAAAGAAGCCAATACAATTTATGGCGTTCTTGGCGTTAAGGTATGGTTATTTAAAAATGAAATATTAAAAAAGTAATAAATACAGAAAAATAATTAGAAAACTATAGTAATTAATTAATCTAATTTCATTATGTTAAGTCCAAAACGAACAAAATATAGAAAGTATCATAGAGGAAGAATGCGTGGTAAGGCGACTCGAGGGAATGAAATTTCATTTGGAAAATATGGATTACAAGCCTTAGAACCCTCTTGGATCACGTCACGGCAAATTGAAGCGACAAGACGAACTATTACTCGCTATACAAAACGTGGGGCTTCACTATGGATTCGGATTTTTCCTGATAAAACGGTTACGGCTCGTGCAGCTGAATCACGTATGGGATCAGGTAAAGGTGCAGTAGATTATTGGGTGGCAACAGTCAAACCTGGAACAATTTTATTTGAAATTGGTTCTGTTCCAGAAGAAATTGCGCGTGCCGCTTTTAATTTAGCAGCATACAAATTACCAATTAAAACAAAGTTTATTATTAGACAGGACACGTAATAAATTATGAACAAATCGAGTAAAAAACCTAATACGAAAAAATACTTTACTAAACATTACAAATCCAATAAAAAAATTAAGACAATATCGTTTACATCATCAGAAAGAGAACTAAATCTTAGTAAACTGCAAACTAATATTAAAGAAATACAATTGGTTTTATTAGATTTTCAATTTAAAAAAGCAACTCGTCAACCAATTAAACCTCATGAAATTAAAGTAGCTAAAAAACAAAGAGCACGACTAATAACCCGTTACTGGGAGCTGTATTCTGATCAATAATAATGTATTACTTGCTATATGGACAATTGATTCCGCTTATTCCAACTCGTAGCAAAAACTTTGTTTGAAATAATTTATCGTTACAAACATTTAAATTAATCAAATGAAATAAAAAATAAATTCGTTTTAAGACGAAATTAAATAGAGATTTTAAGGAATTTTAAAATGCCTGTAAAAGAAAAAATTGGTATTGTGATTAGTAATAAAATGCAAAAAACTGTTGTTGTTAAAGTTGAAAGTAGATACCCTCATCCTATTTATTCAAAGACAATGATTAAAACAAGAAAATATTTAGCTCATGATGAAATGTCTGAATGCAATGTTGGTGATAAAGTTTTGGTAAAAGAATGTAGACCACTTAGCAAAAAGAAGCGTTGGTCTGTATATAAAATTATTTCAAGATCCTCTTTAATTACTTAAGACTAACTTTTTATGATATACCCACAAACAATGTTAACTGTAGCCGATAATACTGGTGCAAAAAAAATTATGTGTATCCGAGTTTTGGGAGGAAACCGCAAGTATGGGAAAATTGGTGACACAATTATTGGTGTTGTTAAAGAGGCTATTCCTAATATGCCAGTTAAGAAATCAGATGTTGTCCGAGCAATTATTGTAAGAACGTCGAAAACAATTCGTCGAACTGATGGTATGTATATTAGATTTGATGATAATGCAGCTGTAATAGTCAATATGGAAAATAACCCACGTGGTACTCGTGTCTTTGGACCTGTTGCACGTGAAATTAGAGATAAGAATTTTTCTAAAATCGTTTCATTAGCTCCGGAGGTTTTATAAATGTTAAAAAATAAAAATTTACATGTTAAGGTCGGTGATACTGTTAAAGTTATTTCTGGTTTTGATAAAAACAAAGTAGGAGAAATTACTAAAATCTATAAAAGTACTGGTAAAATATTAGTAAGAGGTATTAATTTTAAGTTTAAACATATTAAACCAAATACGGAAAGTGATGCTGGAGAGATAAAACAATTTGAAGCTCCAATTCATCATTCCAATGTTAAATTAATTTAAATAAAGAATATGCGTAGTCAACATTCATTAGAAGAAATTGCTGAATTATACGGGCTATTAGAGAATATAAAAAAAGAATATGAATATGGAATTTGTTCTGTTTTAAAAAAAAGTAATCCAGAATTATTCTCAAATCCTCATACTATTCCAAAACTTAAAAAAATTAGTATCAATCGTGGATTAGGCTTAGCAGCTCAAAATACTAATTTTTTAAAAAAAAGTATTAGTGAGTTTACTAAAATTACGGGTCAAAAACCTTTAATTACAAAGTCTAAAAGAGCCGTTGCTGGCTTTAAAATTCGAGAAAATATGGAATTAGGATTAGCAAGTACTTTACGAGGGGGGAAAATGTATAGTTTTCTTACAAAATTAATCTTTTTTACTTTTGCACAAATTCGTGATTTTCGAGGTTTATCAGTAAGAAGCTTTGATAAAGCAGGTAATTATACTTTTTCATTAAAAGAGCAATTAATTTTCCCAGAAATTGAATATGATGAAGTGGACCAAATACAAGGTTTAAGTATAACACTTATTTTAGACTCTTCAATTCCCAAATCTCGTTCGAAAATTGTTGACAGAGTTTTAAATGGCATGATTTTGTTGAAATTTTTAAGATTCCCTCTAAATGATTGTGGTTATTATGATAAATACTCTTCATTAACAGAAATTACACAAATATGGGATAAAAAGAAGCATTTACGTCGTAAACGTTGGTCACAAGATTAAATAAAATGAAAATAATAAACTTAAGGAGTTACTAGTGGTTACAGATAATATTGCAGATATGTTGACCCGTATTCGAAATGCAAATATGGTAAAACATGAAATTGTTGAGATACCAAAAACAAAAATGTCAAAAGCAATTGCTGAGATTCTTAAAATAGAAGGTTATATTGAAAATTTTGAAATATATACTGAAAATTTAAATCAATATTTACTTCTTTCATTAAAATATCATGGTCAATCTAGGGAACGAGTTATTACTAAAATTGACCGAATCAGTAAACCGGGATTAAGAGTTTATGCAAACTCAAAAACTATACCTACCGTTTTAGGTGGTTTGGGAATTTCTATTGTTTCAACTTCAAAAGGTGTCATGACAGGAAAGAACGCTGTGTCTCTTGGAATTGGTGGTGAAGTTTTATGTTATATATGGTAATAGGAGCAGATAGATAATATGTCACGAATAGGAAAATTACCCATTAAAATACCAACAACAGTTGAGATTTCACGTGAAAATAAATCATTAATAAATGTTAAAGGAAAATTTGGAAATTTAGAAAGAGAGATTCCTGAAGATCTTCAAATAGAACAAATACAAAATGATCAAAATAATGACCGTTCTTTAATTGTAAGCTTTGAAAATCAAACAAGAACAAATAGATCTTTACAAGGTTTATATAGAACACTAATTAATAATATGGTTATTGGTGTTACAGATCAATTTAATATCACCCTTGTATTACAAGGTGTGGGCTATAGAGCAAGTGTGCAAGGAGGCTCTTTACTATTAAATTTAGGCTATAGTCATCCTGTAGATATTGTTATACCAGAAGGTATGCAGGTTGAAGTCTTACAAAATACAACTATTAATATAAAAGCGTGTGATAAAGAACAATTAGGATTATTTGCAGCAAAAGTAAGATCGTGGCGTCCTCCTGAACCTTACAAAGGGAAAGGGATACTTTATAAAGGTGAAAAAATTTTAAGAAAAGCGGGTAAATCGGGTAAGAAATAAAAAAGTATTAAGTTGAGAAAAATATATATATTATGAAATTTTCAAAAAGAGTTTTATTAAGACTTAAAAATAAGAATAAAAAATTAAAACCTGATAAATATAAAAAATTAAAACGAAAAAGTGTTAGAGGATTAATAAAAGGTACACTAGAACGGCCACGTTTATCAGTTTTTCGATCTAATGAAAATATTTATGCTCAACTTATTGATGATAAAACGTCGACAACACTAGTTTCTTGTTCAACATTAGATAGGGATGTTAAACTTAACAGTGAAAACGGTCGAACATGTAATGCTTCAAGACTTATGGGACAAAAATTAGCTAAATTAAGTAAAAAAAAGAACATTACAAAAATTGTTTTTGATAGAGGTCCTTATTTATATCATGGTCGTATAAAAGCTTTAGCAGATGGAGCTCGAGCAGGTGGTCTACAATTTTAATTAATAATTTAAAGATAAAAATTTTATGAGTAGCGAGTTTAATCAAGTCAATAAATTAAGAAAAACACCCCGCCAGAACGAAAATTTAAATACTTTAAATGGTTTTCGAAAAACTGAAGATATAATTAGAAGTAGTCGAGTAAAAGATGTAAGTAGTGATGCAAAACTTATTGAACGTTTAATTAAAATAAGTCGGGTAACAAAAGTAACAAAAGGTGGTAAGAAATTAAGTTTTCGTGCTGTTGTGGTTATTGGTGATGAAAATGGAAGAGTTGGTGTTGGGGTAGGCAAAGCTGAAGATGTTGTGAACGCATTTAAAAAAGCTAAAACAGATGGAAGAAAAAACTTAATACAAATTCCACTTACAAAATCTTTGACAATACCACATCCAATTATAGGTGATTTAGGAGCATGCAAAATAATTATGAAACCTGGAATTGAAGGTTCTGGAGTAATGGCAGGAGGTGCTGTTAGAACTGTTTTAGAAGTTGCCGGAATTAAAAACATAATCGCAAAACAGTTAGGATCGGGTAATTTATTAAATAATGCTCGAACCGCAATTGTAGCTTTAGAAAGTTTAATAACACGTACAGAAGTTAATAAAAGAATTAGCTCACAAAATATTAGACAATAATATTTAATGGAAGTGAAATTTAAAAAATATCAAAAAAATCTTATTTAACTAGATTAAGATTTTAAGTCTTAATACAAATAATTAGAGGTTAATAACCATTAGAATTTTAAATTATCAAAAATGAAAATTAAAAAGACAGACGATATTCTAATAAAACGTCTTTTATTAAGTATAATAATACTCCTATTTATTAGGATGGGAACATTTCTTCCAATTCCGGGAGTTAATCATGGTCATTTAGCTTTTTATATTCAACAACATCCTCTTACTAAAAATTTGGTAAGTACTTTTTCCGGAAATGAGACATTTGTCATTGGATTATTTACGTTAAATATATTTCCATATATTAATGCTTCAATCATGGTTCAATTAATAACCGGATTAATTCCTAGCATTTCTAAATTACAAAAAGAAGGTGGTGGTGAAGGGAGAAGAGCAATTACAAGATTGACTCGGTTGATTACATTTTTATGGGCATTAATTCAAAGTTCAACTATTGCTTTTTATTTGAAACGTGCACTTTTTGATTGGACTCCATTATTAGCACTTGAAATAATTATTTGGCTTAGTACAGGAGCCATGGTAGTCTTATGGTTAAGTGAATTAATTACAGAATATGGATTAGGAAACGGTGCTTCCTTATTAATTTACACAAATATAATTTCAAGTTTACCAAATTTAGGTAAAAAATTGCTAACGGAAAATAGTGAAAATTTGACGGTTGTATCTGGTATAGTAATAACCATTCTATTTTTTATTGCAATATCAGGGATTATTACTTTACAAGAAAGTGCAAGAATTATTCCTTTAATATCTTCAAAACAACTGAGTCAAACTCAACCCGTACTTAGTAAAGTAATATCAAATAACTATATTCCTTTACGTTTTAATCAAGCAGGGGTTATGCCAATTATTTTAACAACTGCGCTTTTAGTTTTACCTAACTATGTAACTAATTTAGGAGTATTTCCATTTTTAACCGTTCCTTTTTTTTTTAAATCATCGAAAATTTTATATTGGATTAGTTATTTCATTTTAATTTTGATCTTTAGTTCATTTTATTCAACTATCGTTTTAAACCCTAAAGATATTGCTCAAGAATTACAAAAGATGGCGGTAAGTATACCAGGTGTTCGACCTGGTTTGGCAACAATATTTTACTTAAAACAAGTAATGAAACGTGTAACCTTTTTTGGAGCAGTACTTTTAGCCGTATTAGCAACTCTTCCAAATATTATTGAAGGTATTTTAAATATTTCAAGTTTTAATGGTTTAGGTACGACGTCATTATTAATTTTAGTAGGTGTTGTTCTTGATATTTCACGTGAAATGAAAAGTATAATTCTTTCTAATATTTACAATGAAAGATTTGATTAATCAACGTAGAAATTTATTTATTAATTTAATATTTATAATGAAAGTTCGTCCTTCAGTTAAAAAAATGTGTGAAAAGTGTCGAGTAATTAAGAGACACGGGAAAATTATGGTAATTTGTCAAAATCCAAAACATAAACAGCGACAAGGTTAATATTTAAAAGGAGTTAATTAAATGGTAAGATTATTAGGTATAGATTTGCCAAAAAATAAACGAATTGCGTACGCACTTACATATATTCACGGAATTGGACTTACGTCTGCACAAAAAATTATTGAATTAGCAGAAATTAGTCCTGACACCCGAACCGATAATATTACGACGGAACAATCTGTTTTATTACGAAATATACTGGAGAATTTTGAGTTAAAATTAGAAGGAGATTTACGTCGTTTTAATGGGTTAAATATAAAACGATTAAATGAGATAAATTGTCATAGGGGAAAAAGGCACAGAAATAGTTTACCTGTTCGTGGCCAAAGAACACGAACAAATGCTCGTTCGCGTCGAGGGGCTAAAAAAACTGTTACTGGTAAGAAAAAATAATATTATTTTATTGTCACTTTTATTAATTAAAATATTACTCTTATATGGCACAAAAAATTCGAAAACCAACAGTTAAAAAAAGTCGAACTAATCTTGGAACAGGTGTTGTTCATATTCAATCGACATTTAACAATACTATTGTTACAATAACTACTACGACCGGAGACACGATTTCATGGGCGTCTTCTGGTAGTTCAGGATTTAAAGGAGCTCGAAAAGGGACTCCGTTTGCTGCACAAACCGCAGCTGAAAAAGCTGCATTAGAAGCATTAAGTACAGGCATAAAAACAGTTGAGATTTTAGTAAAAGGACAAGGGTCAGGGCGTGAGACGGCTATTCGATCAATAGAAGGTGCAGGTTTGGAAATTATTTCAATACAAGACATAACTCCAGTCCCACATAATGGGTGTCGACCAAGAAAACGTCGACGTGTATAACTTTATTTGATTAAAAAATAAAGAAACTATAAAGTTTACGAAAATCTTTATGAATCGCTCTAATTTATTAATGGAATGTCTAAAATCAAACAAACTTGAATCGGGTCAAATGTATGGGCAATTTTTAATTGATTCACTTGGTTCAGGACAGGGAATAACAATTGGAAATTTATTAAGACGAATTTTATTAGGAGATTTAAAAGGAATAGCGATTACAGGTGTTCGTATTGCAGGCGTAAAAGATGAATTTTCGGTAATTTCTGGAACTCGTGAAGATATTCTTGAAATTTTACTAAATTTAAAAGGAATTGTTTTAAAATCTCAAACAGATACTCGACAGTTTGGACGGCTACGGGTTCATGGGCCAGCAGTTATTACAGCTAGCTCCATTGAATTACCCTCTGACATAGAAATTGTTAATCCTAATCATTACATCGCAACAATTTCAAGTTCAAATATTGTAGAGATAGAGTTTAAAATTGAATCCGGTACAAAATATCGATTAGCAAATGAACTTTTTTCTGACAAATTTGAGGATTTCATAGAAACTGATGCAATTTTCATGCCAGTTCAAAAGGTAGATTTTAAAGTGGAAAGTGTTTATAGCAATCTAAATACTATAAATGAACGTTTACTTATTGATATTTGGACAAATGGAAGCATTACACCCGAACAAGCAATTTTTTCTGGATCTAATTTAATAATAAACTTATTTAATTTAATTAATGAACATAAAATTAATAAAGATAAAGAAAATCTAAAAGAAAAAAATAATATAAAACCTATGGATCCGTACAATAATATTGCTATTGAAGAACTACAATTATCTGTACGACCTTATAATTGTTTAAAAAGAGCTCAAATTAATACAATTGGAGATTTATTGGATTATTCTCCAGAAAAGCTTTTAGAATTAAAAAACTTTGGTCGTAAATCTGCCGATGAAGTTTTTGCTACTCTTAAAAATAAATTAGGAATAGTTTTAAAATAATTATTTAGTTTAAATTTAATTTTATGAATAAAACATTTATTCCAACTTCAACTTACAACAGAAGAAAATGGTATGTTCTTGACTGTAAAGAAAAATCATTAGGACGTTTAGCTACAATTATTGTTAGATTATTAATAGGAAAAGAAAAATCATATTATCATCCCTCTGTGGATATAGGAAATTATGTCATATTAATTAATAGTGAATATTTAAAATTTGACCAAGACATTGAAAGGTTTCATGTTTTTCAACCTGGTCATCCAGGTAAATCCTTAAAACGAATTATAAATATAGTACCTAAAAGAATAATTGAAACTTGTGTTTTTAATATGTTGCCGAATGGGTTCCCAAAAAAGCATCTACCAAAAAGATTAAAAATTTATCAAGGTAATGGACATCCACATATAGCGCAAAATCCAATTTCAATTTTAAAGTAGTATTGGTCATTGTGTTAATTTGGGAATGAAAATTGAATCTTCTAAAGCTCTGACTAAGAATTTTAAGATTTTAAGTTACATATCAAGTCTTATTTACTGAGGGTTCAATTCATTTCGAATTTTTAATCAATAAAATAAAAAAATTTATGAATACAGTTTTTCAAAAAGATAAGATTGGTCTTGGAAAAAGGAAGCAGGCTATTGCACGCGTTTTTCTTGTTCCAGGAAATGGGAATATAACAATAAATAAAGTTTCTGGAGAGAAATATTTACAATATAATACCAACTATTTAAATGGTATTTGGTCACCGTTAGAAAAATTAAATTTAAAAAATCAATTTGATATTGTTACTATTGTAAAAGGTGGTGGCTTAACAGGTCAGTCTGATGCTATTAAATTAGGTATAGCAAGATTACTTTGTAAAATGGAAAATCAGAATCGATTAATTTTAAAACCATTTGGATTTTTAAGTCGTGATGCTCGTATTAAAGAACGTAAAAAATATGGTTTACGAAAAGCGAGAAAAGCATCGCAATATTCAAAACGTTAAAACTTTTATATTAAAAATATGCCAAAATCTGAAATTCACCCAACTTGGTTTTTAAACGTACCTGTTCTTTGCGAAGGGAAAACTCTTTGTTATACTAATTCTACTAAACCTCAATTGCAACTCGATGTTTGGTTAGGAAATCATCCTTTTTATACTAATTCGCAAACACTTGTTGATAGTGAAGGAAGAGTAGAAAGATTTATGAAAAAATATGGATTACAATCAAAAGATAATTAACTTAGTTATATTCAATTAGTTAAAAAAAAATGCCAACTATTCAACAATTAGTTCGTTCAAGACGAATACAAATTAAGAAAAAAACAAAATCTCCTGCTTTAGTAAATTGTCCTCAACGTCGAGGTGTGTGCACACGTGTGTATACAACAACCCCAAAAAAACCAAATTCAGCAATTCGTAAAGTTGCACGTGTAAGATTAACATCTGGTTTTGAAGTAACAGCGTATATTCCAGGTGAAGGTCATAATTTACAAGAACATTCAGTTGTTTTAATTAGAGGTGGTCGAGTTAAAGATTTACCTGGTGTTCGATATCATATAGTTCGGGGTGCCTTAGATAGTGGAGGAGTTAAAAATCGGACGCAGAGACGTTCAAAGTATGGAGTTAAAAAACCAAAAAGTTAAATACTAATTTTAAATTAGTATTTTAAAAAAGGATTTAATCAAAAATAATTATTAATATTATTATGTCACGTCGAAATATTTCAAAAAAACGATTTCCTAAAGCTGACCCTACATACAATAGTTACTTAGTTAGTTTATTAGTAACGAGAATTTTAAAATCAGGTAAAAAAAATTTAGCTCAAAACATTGTAAACGAGGCTTTCGATATTATACAATCAAAAACAAATGAAGATCCATTGATTATTTTTGAAAAAGCGATTCGAAATGCTAGTCCAGTAGTAGAAGTGAAAGCGAGACGAATTGGAGGTTCCACTTACCAAGTTCCAATTGAAGTTAGTAGTTTTCGTGCAACTAATCTAGCGTTACGTTGGATTCTTCAATATTCAAGACAACGTGTAGGCCGAACAATGTCAATTAAATTAGCAAGTGAAATTATTGACACGGCAAATGATATAGGTAATACTGTAAAGAAAAAAGAAGAAACTCATAAAATGGCAGACGCAAATAAAGCATTTGCACATTTTCGTTATTAATATTTGGAAATATAAATAATTTGTTTCGCTAAAAGTAAATAGATTTTTATTAGAATTATACAGATTAAATTTTAAAGGAACTCCTAGAAATGGCACGTGAAAAATTTGAACGCACAAAACCGCATGTTAATATTGGCACAATTGGCCATGTCGATCATGGTAAAACAACTTTAACTGCAGCAATTACAGCAGCATTAGCGTTGGAAGGTGGGGCAATTGCAAAAGCTTACTCAGATATTGATGGTGCACCAGAAGAACGTGCTCGTGGGATTACGATTAATACCGCTCATGTTGAGTACCAAACAAAAGATCGTCATTACGCCCATGTAGATTGCCCAGGCCACGCAGATTATGTAAAAAATATGATTACTGGAGCCGCTCAAATGGATGGGGCTATATTAGTTGTGTCTGCGGCAGATGGTCCAATGCCTCAAACTAGAGAACATATTTTATTGGCAAAACAAGTTGGTGTACCGCATATTGTTGTCTTTTTAAATAAACAAGATCAAGTAGACGACGATGAGTTATTAGAATTGGTAGAATTAGAAGTACGAGAATTATTATCGACTTATGATTTTCCAGGTGACGATATCCCAATATGCCCTGGGTCAGCTTTGCAAGCGATTGAAGCCATTTCATCTAATCCAAACCTTAAACGTGGAGATAATGCATGGGTTGACAAAATTTACGCTTTGATGGATGCTGTTGATGCTTACATCCCAACACCAGAACGGGATGTTGAGAAAACATTTTTAATGGCAATTGAAGATGTTTTCTCAATTACAGGCCGAGGAACTGTTGCGACTGGACGAATTGAAAGAGGTGTTATTAAAGTTGGTGATAACGTAGAAATTGTTGGTGTCGGAAATACGCAAACTACAACAATTACTGGTATTGAAATGTTCCAGAAAACATTAGAAGAAGGGTTTGCTGGGGATAATGTTGGTATTTTATTACGTGGTGTTACAAGAGAAAATATTGAACGTGGTATGGTATTATCAAAACCAGGTACAATTACTCCCCATACAAATTTTGAATCTGAAGTTTATATATTAACCAAAGAAGAAGGAGGACGTCATACACCATTCTTCACAGGATATAGACCACAATTTTATGTAAGAACAACTGATGTAACAGGTTCAATTCAGCAATTTACAGCAGATGATGGTTCAATTGTAGAAATGGTAATGCCAGGAGATCGTATTAAAATGACTGCAGAATTAATTTATCCAGTCGCAATTGAAGAAGGGATGCGGTTTGCTATCCGTGAAGGTGGTCGAACAATCGGTGCTGGGGTTGTTTCGAAAATTGTTAAATAATTAAGAAAATTTATGGAAATAAAATCGAATGAAAAAATTCGTGTAAGGTTAGAATCATTTAATCATGAACTTTTAAATATATCGTGTCAAAAAATAATAGAAATTGCTAATAGTAATAACGTTGATAATGTTGGAGTGGTTTCTTTACCTACAGACAAACGTATCTATTGCGTCTTACGATCACCTCATGTTAACAAAGATTCAAGGGAACATTTTGAAATTCGAATTCATAAGAGAATTCTTGAAATTTCATATGATTCCTCAGTAAATATATTTGATTTATTGGTTAGATCAGATCTACCGCCGGGAGTTCTTTATAGAATTTGTTTATCATAGTATATTTGTTTAAATAGACTTATTTAATAAGTCTATTTAAACAAATATACTATGATAAACAAATTTTTAATATATTTATTAATAATATTTTGATTTAATAATCTAATATTGGGGACGGAGGGACTTGAACCCTCACGCACTATCACTAGGCAACGGATTTTAAGTCCGTCGTGTCTACCAATTCCACCACGTCCCCTTGTTTAATGGTACAACTGACTATACCATTTTGACAGACGAAAAACAATACTATTGAGATAGTTTTCAAGGCGGCACCCAGACTCGAACTGGGGATCGAGAATTTGCAATCCACTGCCTTACCACTTGGCCATACCGCCGTGAATTGTACATATGTATATACATATGTACATATGTACAATTATAACATAATGCATTATAATTGAAAGTAATTTATTCTGCAACTATCGAAAAATTTATTGGTCGGTTTTTTGTGTTTCGATTAATTATATAATCTCCTTGTGAATAGAAAAAACATTAGTTAAGGAGCGATGAGAGCATAGATGATCAATCCTTATTTAATAAAAATGATAAAATATAAGGTAAAAAATGTTTGAGAAATTTACTGAAGGTGCTATCAAAGTAATTATGTTAGCACAAGAAGAATCAAGACGTATGGGTCATAATTTCGTAGGAAGTGAACAAATGTTATTGGGTATGTTAGGGCAAAGACATGGAATTGCCGGACGTTCGTTATCTCAATTAAATGTAACATTAAAAAAAACACGGAAAGAAGTTGAAAATTTTATTGGCCGTGGAAGTGGATTTGTTGCTTCCGAAATTCCTTTTACCCCTCGTGCAAAACGTATTTTAGAAATGTCTATTCATGAAGCTAAAGAGATGGGAGTCAATTATGTTGGAACAGAACATATTTTATTATCTTTCTTAAATGATGGAGATGGCATTGGTTTGCGTATATTAGGTCGATTAAAAGTAAATACTGCTAAACTGAGACAGCTAATATATACTAATATTGAAGAGCAACAAGAAAATATTTTATTAAAACCATCTTTAAGTAATAAAGAAAAATGGGTTCTTTCGCGAGAGAAAAGCTCTAAATGGATGACTTCTACTATAGAAAATTACAGTGAGAATCTTACGAAAGAAGCTGATGAACAACGTTTAGACCCAGTTATTGGTCGAGATGAAGAAGTTAGTTCTTTAGTCAAAGTTTTAGGACGACGACGTAAAAATAATCCAGTTTTAGTAGGGGAAGCAGGAGTTGGCAAAACTGCATGTGCTGAAGGACTTGCACTACTTATGGTAAGTAGTAATTGTCCTGAGTTTTTACGTGATCATATTATTTATAATCTTGATCTTGGTTCAGTATTAGCTGGAACTAAATATAGAGGTGAGTTTGAAGAACGGTTTAAAAGTATTATTGAGGAGGTTCAACAACACGGGAAAATTATTTTGGTGATTGATGAAATTCACACTATAGTTGGGGCTGGTGCAGCAGAAGGAGCAGTCGACGCAGCTAATCTTTTAAAACCTGCCTTAGCTCGTGGTGCCTTAAAAGTTATTGGTGCGACAACTTTAGATGAATATCGAAAACATATTGAAAAAGATCCTGCCTTAGAACGAAGATTTCATCCAATTATTGTTGAAGAACCATCCGTAGAAACAACAATTGATATTTTAAAAGGTTTAAAACCATATTTTCAATCACACCATTCATTAAATTATGAGAATGAAGCCTTAGTAGCAGCAGCAACGCTTTCAAATAGATTTATTACAGATCGTAATTTACCAGATAAAGCAATTGATGTAATAGATGAAGCTGGTTCACGTGTTCGGTTACGCAATCGAGAATTACCAATAGGAGTTCAAAAGTTACTTGTTGAATTACATGAAACTTTAACAGACATAGAACAAGCCATAAAAACACATGATTTTAATTTAGCAAAATCATTGCTCGATCACGAAGTAGAAGTTAGAGCACATATACAAATAATGAAACTAGCTTTAGCTAATAAAAAACAATTTGAAAACAAACTTGATACTTTTGATAAAGTTTTTGAAGTAGATGTTACGGATGTAATCTCATCTTGGACTGGTATTCCTGTAACAAAAATAAATGAGTCAGAACTAGAAAGATTAAAAAAGATGGAGCATATACTTCATGAGAGACTAATTGGACAACACCACGCCATTGTTGCAGTTTCAAAAGCTGTTCGCAGGGCACGAACTGGTATTCAAGATCCTAAACGTCCAATTGCGAGTTTTATGTTTGCAGGTCCTACAGGTGTTGGAAAAACCGAATTAACAAAAGCATTAGCGGAATATATATTTGACAGCGAAAAAAACATGATTCGGTTTGATATGTCAGAATTCATGGAAAAACATACTACTGCTAAACTAATCGGTTCGCCACCAGGTTATGTTGGTCATGACGAAGGTGGACAATTAACAGAGGCAGTAAGAAGAAAACCATATTCCATTGTTTTATTTGATGAGGTTGAAAAAGCACATCCAGATGTATTTAATTTATTTTTACAAGTCTTAGATGATGGTCAATTAACTGATTCAAAAGGACGATTAGTTAGTTTTAAAAATTGTATAATTGTTATGACAACTAATTTAGGTTCTCAAGTTATTGAGAGTGAATCTCCTATACTTGCAAAGAAACCGAAAAAACAATTTGGGTTCCATTCAGAAAGTCTTGAAGAAGAGTTTCGTCGAAAAGAGTCCAAAAAAATTGATCTAATAGTTAATTTAGATGGAACGTTTTCAATAAACCCTCCTATTAAACAAGAAATAAATGAAGTAGACACTTCTAGATTTGAAAAAATAACTGATTTAGTAAAAGAAGAGCTGAAAAAATTTTTCCGCCCAGAGTTTTTAAATCGAATAGATGATATTATTGTTTTTAACCATTTATCAAAACATGATATTTGGGAAATTTCTGGTGTAATGTTAAAAAATTTAGGGAAACGTTTAGAATCGCAAGGAGTTACATTATCAGTTGATAATGCTGTAAGATATTTTCTTACAGAGGAAGGTTATGATCCTGTTTATGGTGCTCGTCCATTACGAAGAGCAATTATAAATTTATTAGAAGATAAGTTAGCTGAAGCATGTTTAGATCATCCTTTACAAAAAGGGACACATATAACAATTAAACAACAACTAAATCCTAATAAAGTTACAAAATATTCACAATATTTTGAAGATGTTTATACTGACGAGATTATAGTTACATTTGATGATAGTAATGTATTGGAAGATTCTGAAAAAAGTAGTAAAAGAAAAGTTAAAACTGATGAATTAATAAAAACTAGTTAATATAAGATTAAACTATAGAAAATCTTTAATTATTTACTTACAACTATATTAGTTAACTATATTAGCTAACTAATATAGTTAACAAAAATTATGACTAAAATTTTTTTATTTATTATCTGATACACAGTTAATTTTATACACTAATTTATTACATTCTACTAATTTGATTACTAGGCGAGCTCGGATTAGCATAATATTTTTTTTCCATTCGACCTGCCAAATAACCAAATCTTCCAGATTGTACTCCCAAATTCATTGCATAAGCCATTTGTGCTGGATTTTTTGCCTGAGCAACAGCTGTATTTAGTAAAATTCCATCTGCTCCTAATTCCATTGCCATTGAAGCTTCACTTGGAACTCCAATTCCTGCATCTATAATTACAGGAATTCTTGAATTTTCAATAATAATTTGAAGATTTGATAAATTATTTAATCCTTGTCCTGATCCAATTGGTGACCCAAGGGGCATGACAGTCGCACATCCTAAATCTTCTAAATGTAATGCCAACATAGGATCAGCATTAATGTAAGGTAGAACAGTAAAGCCCTTTTTAACTAAAAATTCTGCTGCTTTTAATGTTCCTATTGGGTCAGGTAATAAATACTTTGGATCAGAAATAACTTCTAGCTTAACAAAAAAATTATTATCTTGACCTAATTGACAAGCCAGCTCATGACCTAAAAATGCCATTCTAATAGCGTCCTCCGCTGTTTGAGAACCAGCGGTATTTGGTAATAACCAAAGTTTATTCCAATCTAAAGATTTTAAAAAGCTAACATTATCAGAACTTATATTTGTAGATAATCTTCTAATTGCAACAGTAACAATTTCACATTCACTTGCTTCAATACTTTCTATAGCCTCTTTACTAGTTCTATATTTACCAGTTCCTAGCATTAAGCGCGAAAAAAAAGATTTTTCGCCAATTTTTAATGGGTCCATTGTATTTTTTATAACTTTTTAACTTATCTTAAACTCCCCAGGTAGGACTTGAACCTACGACCAATCGGTTAACAGCCGATTGCTCTACCGCTGAGCTACTGAGGAAATAACTACTACTCACATAGTATCACATCTTTCTTTCTAATTCAATAGGACAAAGAATGTAAAAAATTTTTAAAAATTTTTTACATTCTTTGTCCTNCATCTTTCTTTCTAATTCAATAGGACAAAGAATGTAAAAAATTTTTAAAAATTTTTTACATTCTTTGTCCTATTGATAACTAAAAAGCGAAGAACACTTGAATCAAATTTTAAACTACTTGAAAAGCTGTCTATATATTTTGGAATACTTGAAAAATTAATTTGAATAAAATTCCCACGATTTTGGCTCTTAATTTCATACGATAGGTTTCTTTTACCTCTCGAAATTACTGAAATATTAGAAGCATTGGATTTTCGTAAAGTTTTTGCATAGTTAAATGACCAGTTTTTTAGCTCATTTTCTTTGAAATT
>JALLPF010000094.1:67500-77500 GCA_036939455.1 Cyclotella distinguenda | reverse complement strand
TTGATCTTGCTCAATAACTGTTCCAATGACACTAAAGCACGCGATTACTAACAAAATGAATATAGCAAACCTTAAATCTGCAATGGATTTAAAAATATTTTGTTTCATAAAAATTTTAATTTATAGAAATAGATTTTGCAGATGCAAGACGAATACGCCCTGACAGTGCCCAATTTTTTAATTTTACTGTTTGACTATTTTCTAATTGAGAAAGTGGTATTAGTTGGGTTAATGCTAAACAAATATCTTCAGTTGTAAATTCTCTTTTTTCATAAAACGCATGGTACATAGCTTCAATAATACTTTGACGAATTTCTGCTCCTGAAAATGACTCAGAAAGTTGGGCTAATTTTGAATAATCAAATAATTTCCAACTATTTGGTCGAAACTCTTGAATATGAATTTTGAAAATTTGTTCGCGTTCTTGTTTTTGTGGTAAATCTAAAAAAAAAATTTCGTCAAATCGACCTTTTCTAACAATTTCTAAAGGTAAAAGATCTACATTATTTGCTGTTGCAACTACAAAAACTGGCTTAGTTTTTTCGGATAACCAACTTATAAACGTGGCTAATACACGATTACTTGTACCACTATCTCCTTTATTTTCATTATTACTAAAAGCTTTATCAATTTCATCAATCCATAAAATACAAGGTGAAATTGTTTCTGCTAATTCAATCATTTGTCTAAGACGAGATTCTGATTCTCCCATAATTCCTCCAAAAAGCTTGCCTACATCTAATTTTAATAAAGGTAATTGCCATTCAGTAGCAATAGATTTAGCTGTTAAGGATTTTCCAGTTCCTTGAATTCCTACAAGTAATAAACCACGTGGAGTAGGTAATCCGTAATTCGATGCTTGAATACCGAAAGAAGTTTTTCTTTTTTTTAACCAGTCCTTTAAATTATCAATTCCACCAATTTTAGAAATTGTTTCATTTACGGACCAATATTCTAAAATTTCTGTTTGACTGATAAGTTGTTTTTTTTCATTTAGTAAAAGTTGTATGCTATTTTCATCTATTGTTTTATAGTTAACGATAATTTTTGACAAAACACGTCTTATACGTTCAAGAGATAAACCTTGCGATGCTCGTGTTAAACTTTCTAATATTTGTGGGTCAATTTCGAGATTTAAAGATTGAACTAACCGTTTTAATTCATAATTAATTTCATTTTCAATAGGCAATTGAAATTGTAAAATGGTAATTAAATCATATAATTCCTTTGGAATATTTAATTCCGACCCAATAATAATAATTGTTTTAGGTTGAAGTTTCAAAATTCTAGTTATATTTTTTAATTTTCTTGAGATTGAAATATCTGTTAAAAATCTATTAAAATCCTTCAATAAAAATAGTGCAGGTGTTTGAGGTGTTAAACGTTCAATCAATTCAAGGGCTTGAACTGGATTTCGTTTTCCGAATCCTTCGTTATTTGGATTATTTGTATATCCATCAATAAAATCCCAACTATAAATACTTCTATTTAAACTTGTTTTAATAGATTTACGAATAATATATTCCACTCTATCTTCTTCAATTGTATTAATATATATTATCGGATATCTCGCTTTTAATAAAAGCGTCAATTCATCAGTAAATTTCATAAAATCGTTCTACTAAAATTTTGTTTAATAAATTACTATTATATTAATTTTACATAAAAAATTATTTATTATTAGAGTAAACAAAAAACAGTAACTCTAATAATTTTTTTACTTAACGTCGAATTGTAAGTTTTTTTCGCCCCTTTTTTCGTCGGTTTCGGATTATTTTTCTTCCTTCAGGTGTTGCCATACGAACACGAAATCCCGATACTTTTAAAATAGAAGAACGAGTTTTATTTG
The DNA here is from genome assembly GCA_036939455.1 of Cyclotella distinguenda. Lineage (NCBI taxonomy): Eukaryota > Bacillariophyta > Thalassiosirophyceae > Thalassiosirales > Thalassiosiraceae > Cyclotella > Cyclotella distinguenda. The sequence goes on along the minus strand of JALLPF010000094.1, from coordinate 75,651 downwards.
ATAAAGTACGTTTTGCCATAAATATATTTTTTTTTTATAAAAACGAATTCAACCTTTATAGAATAAAGGAATGTAAAAAATCACGAATCAATAAATGCCTTATTGTCATATTTCGGTTTTGGAATAAATTGTATGCTTCTTCCTTAAACTCAAATAATGGATTTCGTTGTCCATAACTTCTCCATCCTACAGCATCACGTAAAAGAGCAATTTTTTGTAAATGTTCTTTCCAAGCAATATCAGTATAGTATAAAATAATTGTACGTTCAAAAGATCGAATTAACCCTACTTGACATATTTCAAATTCAAGAACTTTTGTCTCATAAGACAACCAAAATTCTTGAAATAGATACGTTTTTAATTCAAACAACTCTAAATTATTTAACTCATAATTTAAACTAACTAATCTTGTTTTAAAAAGTTCCTCAATTCTAGAACTTTTTTTATCAAACTTACCCTCTTTTAATACGTTTATAATGTCTTTAATAACTTGTTCCCCATAAGCTAAAATAGTCGCACGAAGAGATCTACTCTCTAGAAGTTTTCTCCTTTCATAATATACTATATTACGTTGTTTGTTTAATATATCATCGTAATCAAATAAGTATTTTCTTCCATCATAATCTCTTTCTTCTACTCGTTTCTGGGCTGCATCTAAACTTTTAGTTAATAAGTCTGATTCTAATGGTAGGTCATCTAAAAGTTGATTTTGCATAAAGTTCTGAAGATTTGAACTTCCAAAATTTCTAAATAAAGAATCTTCTAAACTTAAGAAAAATCTAGAAGTCCCTGGATCCCCTTGACGTCCACATCTCCCTCTTAACTGATTATCAATTCTACGAGAATTATTTCGCTCAGTTCCAATAATATAAAGTCCTCCCAAATTTTTAACAATTTTATTATTAAGAGTTTGGGTTTTCTTTTCAAATTTCCCTAATTGACTTAATAAAAATTTAATTGAATTTTCAAATAAATTTTTGGGAACTAGAATTTGATCTGTACTATTTAGTAATTTTAAAATTGCAGTAGATGATATATTTAAAAAAAGAGTCTCGATAAATAAGGATTTTAAAACACTTAATACTTTTTGTGAAGTAAAATTAATGTCTTTGGTTAATTTCTTTTGGCTTTTATAATAAACTATAATATTATAAAGTTGTTTTCGGACTTTAAATGTAACATTTCCACCTAAAATAATGTCTGTTCCTCGACCCGCCATGTTTGTTGCAATAGTAATGCTTCCAATTTCACCAGCCTGTGCAATAATTTCAGATTCTCGCTTGACGTTTTCTGGTTTTGCATTTAATAATCTATATGTTAGCCGATATTCTTGTAATAAATCTCCTAACATTTCAGAATTTTCAACAGTTGTTGTTCCAATTAAAATAGGCTGTTTTGTTTCTGAAATCAATTTACATTCTTTAGCAATCGCTGTCCATTTGGTTAATCTATCTTTATAGACATAATCAGGTAAATCTTTACGAAGATTTGGTCTAGCTGTTGGTATTTCTTCCACAGATAAACCATAAATTTTCTCAAATTCTAGTTCAGAGGTTTTACCCGTCCCAGTCATACCTGATAATTTAGGGTATAATAAGAAAAAATTTTGATAGGTAATTGCTGCTGCTGTTTCGGTATTTTGTCGGATTGGCACTCCTTCTTTTGCTTCAACAGCTTGATGTAACCCATCATTCCATCTTCTATCCGTCATTAATCGACCTGTAAATTCATCTACAATAATAACTTGATTATTTTGAACAATATAATGAACATTTCTAAAGAATAAAGCGGTCGCTTTAATAGCGCTTAAAATATACGGAATCCATGGATCATTAGGATTGTATAAATCTTCAATTTGTAAGATTTTTTCAATTTGCTCTGTTCCTTGTTCAGTTAAAATAATATTTCTATTTTTTTCATCAACTTTAAAATGAAGATTGACTTCTAAATACTCCGCAACTTCTGCTGATACAATATATTTATCAATACAAGTTTCGATCGCTTGTGAAATTATTAGTGGTACTTGCGCTTCGTCAATAAAAATTGAATCAACTTCATCTACAATACAATAATTGAAAGGTTGTAAGACAACTTGATTTAAGTTAGAAGCCATATTATCACGTAGATAATCAAAAGCTAATTCGTTATTTGTAACATAAGTAATGTCAGCTTGATAGTTTTGTTTTCGTTCGTAAAAAGACATACGTTCTTGAATTAAACTTGTATTTAATCCTAAAAATCTATAAATCTGCCCCATTGAAAACTGATCACGACCTGCTAAATACTCATTTACAGTAACGATATGAACACCTTTATTTGTCAAAGCATTTAAAGCGGCTGGTAAAGTCGCGACTAATGTTTTCCCTTCACCAGTTCGCATTTCACTAATTTTTCCACTATTTAAAACTAATCCTCCAATTAATTGAACGTCAAAATGACGAAGACCTAAAGTTCGAAAACTTGCTTCCCGTGTAATTGCAAATGATTCAGCAATTAATGGATTTAAATCTTGGTTTTCTTTGTATTGTTTTTTTAATTGAAAAACTTTATTCCTTAGCTCTGTATCCGTTAATCTTTTTAAATTACTTTCAATTGAATTAATTTGATTAATTAAGACTTGATATTGATTTACAACTGAGTCTTTAATAAATGGATTTTTTAGCATTTTTACGAATTCCCAAAAATCTATTAAGCAATAATATTTACTCGTTTGTGTTGAGAATCTTTATAATCGAATTTTACAATACCATCAATTAATGCAAACAAAGTAAAATCTTTTCCATACCCAACATTAGAACCTGGTTTAAATTTCATTCCTCGTTGACGAATTAAAATGTTTCCAGCTTTTACTTTTTCCCCTCCAAATCTTTTAACGCCTAATCGTTTTGAATTTGAATCCCGACCATTTTTTGTACTACCTGCCCCTTTTTTATGTGCCATATTTCTCTTCCTTAATTATTAATTAATAGTTATTTCTTCAATACGAACTCGAGTTAAATCTTGACGATGACCTTGTTTTTTCCGCGTTTTTTTCTTAGGTCTCATTTTATAAACAATAGTTTTACGACCACGTAAATGTTTTAGAATTGTCCCTCTAACTTGCACACTTTCTAAATAAGGTTTTCCTATTAAAATTTCTCCTTCATTATTTGCCATTAGAACTCTATTTAAAATAATTTCTTTTCCAAGTTCTGTTGGAATTCGATTTAAATCGTAAAACTTTCCTGTTTCAATCCAAAACTGTCTTCCACTAATTTCTACAATTGCATATTTCATAATTTAAAAGATTTTCTCTTTTTATTTAATAATAGTACAAAATAAAATCCAGTTAAGTCAACTTAAATTAGAAAAGGATAAATTTATAAATTTTTCAGTAACCATAACTCATGATAAAAAAAGTCAAACGCTTTCGACCGATGTAAATCAGGGTTTGTGATAATAGATAATGTTCGAGTTATCGTAATATTTTCTATTGGTATAATCTCCACTGTTTTTAATTCAAGTTCTTTTTCTATTGCAGACGAGGAAACAAAAGCCGCTCCTAACCCTAAACTTACAGCGGTTTTAATTGCTTCCATTGAATTTAATTCCATAATGACGTTAAATTGTTTGGTTTGAATATTATTCTGAATTAATGTGTTATTAATAAATTTATGAATGGTCGAGTTCGAGTTTAATGTTATAAAATTTAGATGGTAAAGATCTTCTTTACTAATTTGCTTTTTTTTCTTCTTAGCGAAGGGGTGTGACTTTGAAATTATTAAAATTAATTCATCTTGAACAAAATCTTCAATTTCCAAATTTTTTTTTAAACTTACGGGAATATCTCCTCCGACAACGGCAATATCAAGTCTTCGGTCAGCAACTTTTTTTGCAATAATTCTTGTGGAATCAATGTCAATATGTAAATTTATTTGAGGGTAACTTTGAGCAAATAAAGTTAATACACGTGGCATTAAATATGCTCCAATAGTTTGACTTGCCCCAACTTTTAAATTCCCTCGTTCTCCATCTTTTAAATCATTTAAAGCTCGACAACTTTCTTCACACAAAGCAAGTATTCGTTCAGAATATTGAAGAAAAATAATACCAGCTTCAGTTAGTACTATTTTAGTACCGGTTCTATGTAATAATAAAATGCCTAAATGATTTTCTAAAGTTTTAATTTGTTTACTTAATGAAGGTTGAGAAACAAATAAAATTTCAGCAGCGTTAGTAAAACTTCTTTCGGACGCAATTGCTTTAAAAATACGTAATTGTTGTAAGGTAAATGGAAGAACCATAGAAAAAAGATTATTAAAAGAATTTTTATACTTGCGGATGGAGAGACTCGAACTCTCAAAACAAAAGTTACTAGGACCTAAATCTAGCGCGTCTACCAATTTCGCCACATCCGCTAATTTTAAGCTACTAAGTTTGCTTACAATTCTAGTCTCCAAAACAAAATCTATTGTTAATATTGATTTAATAAACTCGCTATTTTCTTAATATATATATTTAATTTTATACTAAGAAAATAGCGAGTTTATTCCTCGACAAATAAACGGTATACAAAACTTGTAGTTTTACCTCGTAAAATTGATTTTGCTAATGATAAAGATTTTTGTGCTGATTTTGCTGCTTTTCTTTTCCAATTAGCCTTGCGACTATTTTTTTTTGCTTTTGATGTTCGTTTTTTAGGTACAGCCATAATTTTTTTTATCTTTTATATAAGATATTTTTAATCTAGCTTTATTGTACACAATAGAAGTTCATTTGTCTATATTTGGATATGTTACCATTTAAATTAAAAAAATTTATCTTTGAAATATTAGGAAAGTATTACAAGACTATTTTAGTTTTTCTAGTCTTGTAATATTTTCCTAACGTAGTAACCGTTGAATTTGTTGAATCGCTAAACGACCAATATTGTATAAAGCCCATGAAGCTGCTACTAAAACGGGAGCAGCAATTACTAGTAAACGAGTATCCATAACTGATAGTCCTCTAGAGATGTTAAAAATTTAAATGCAAAAAATAATAGTAATGACTAGTATCACAAATAGTATTATATACAAAACTTAAAATATTTTTTAAGAATAATAATTTTAAGTTTTGTATAGCAAAAAATTATATAAATAGAAATTTAAAAACTTTGGCATTGAACTATCTTTCCAAGAGGTCCCCCTCTAAGTATTGTCGTCGATTTATAACGTTTCACAACTGAGTTCGAGATGGATCAGTGTGGGTCCGCTCAGTACACTAAAAACACCAAAGCAAAAAAATCTTTGAAATATATAATCAATATTTATCTCAAAGATTTAAAAAATTCAAGTCCTCGATCTATTAGGACATCTTAGCACATACATTACTGTACTTACACTTAATGCCTATCAAACGGTTAGTCTTACCGTGATCTTACTCACTTACGTGATGAGAATACTTATCTTGAGGTGGGCTTCCCACTTAGATGCTTTCAGCGGTTATCCACTCCATACATAGCTACCCAGCGTTTACCGTTGGCACGATAACTGGTACACCAGAGGTATGTCCTTCTCGGTCCTCTCGTACTAAAGAAGGCTCCTCTCAATATTCTAACGCCTACACCGGATATGGACCGAACTGTCTCACGACGTTCTGAACCCAGCTCGCGTACCGCTTTCATGGGCGAACAGCCCAACCCTTGGGACGTACTACCGCCCCAGGATGCGATGAGCCGACATCGAGGTGCCAAACCTCCCCGTCGATGTGAACTCTTGGGGGAGATCAGCCTGTTATCCCTAGAGTAACTTTTATCCGTTGAGTGACGGCCTTTCCACTCAGTACCGTCAGATCACTAAGACCGACTTTCGTCCCTGCTCGACTTGTAGGTCTCACAGTCAAGCTTCCTTATGCCTTTACACTCTAGATACGATTTCTACCCGTTCAGAGGAAACCTTTGTACGCCTCCGTTACCGTTTAGGAGGCGACCGCCCCAGTCAAACTGCCCGCCTGAAACTGTCCTTTGACCAGATAATGATTCAAAGTTAGAAATCTAACATTACAAGAGTGGTATCTCACTGATGGCTCCAATAATCCCACAAGATTATAATCAACGCCTCCCACCTATGCTGCGCGAATAAAGTCCAATTTCAATTTCAAGTTACAGTAAAGCTTCATAGGGTCTTTCTGTCCTGGTGCAGGTAGTCCGCATCTTCACAGACAAGTCTATTTCACCGAGTCCCTCTCCGAGACAGTATCCAAATCATTACGCCTTTCGTGCGGGTCGGAACTTACCCGACAAGGAATTTCGCTACCTTAGGACCGTTATAGTTACGGCCGCCGTTCACCAGGGCTTCAGTTACCAGCTTCGCGATTGCTAACCGACTTCTTTAACCTTCTGGCACTGGGCAGGCGTCAGCCCCCATACATCGTCTTACGACTTAGCGGAGACCTGTGTTTTTGATAAACAGTTGCTTGGATCTTGTTATTGCAACCTTATAAAATAAGGCACTCCTTCTCCCGAAGTTACGGAGTCATTTTGCCGAGTTCCTTAGAGAGAGTTATCTCGCGCCCCTTAGTATACTCTACCTACCCACCTGTGTCGGTTATGGTACAGGCGTTTTTATCTTATGACAGTGCGAGCTTTTCTTGGAAGTATGACATACACTACTTCAACGCCTTAGCGTCTCGTACTCACGTCTCAACTCAAAGCGTTTTCACCGCTTCTCAACATCTTGAACGTTTAAACCGGTAAAACCAATATCCGGCTAGCTTAGCCTTCTCCGTCCCTCGATCTCAATAAAAACGGTACGGGAATATTAACCCGTTGTCCATCGACTACGCTTTTCAGCCTCGCCTTAGGTCCTGACTTACCCTCCGCGGACGAGCCTTCCGGAGGAAACCTTGGGTTTTCGGGGTATAGGATTCCCACCTATATTTTCGTTACTCAAGCCGACATTCTCACTTCTGCTTCGTCCATACCCGCTTCCGCTAGTACTTCAACCTACAACAGAACGCTCCCCTACCGATATATAATCATTTAAATATATCGCACAGTTTCGGCAAATTACTTAGTCCCGTACATTTTCGGCGCAGGTTTACTCGATCAGTGAGCTATTACGCACTCTTTAAAGGATTGCTGCTTCTAAGCAAACCTCCTGATTGTTTATGCACTCCCACCTCCTTTACCACTTAGTAACTTTTAAGGGCCTTAACTGGTGCTCTGGGCTGTTTCCCTCTTGACAATGGAGCTTATCCCCCACAGTCTTACTGGTAAACTATACATTTAGCATTCTTAGTTTGCAACGATTTGGTACCGAATTACCAGCCCGCATACGTAACAGTGCTTTACCTCTAAATTATAACATTTACCGCTGCGCCTAAACGCATTTCGGGGAGAACCAGCTAGCTCCGAATTCGATTGGCATTTCACCCCTAACCACAATTCATCCGCTGATTTTTCAACATCAGTCGGTTCGGTCCTCCACGTAGTATTACCTAAGCTTCAACCTGACCATGGTTAGATCATCCGGGTTCGGGTCTATAACTAGTGACAAACGCCTTATTCAGGCTCGCTTTCACTGTGGCTCCAGTATTCACTACCTTAACCTGCCACTACCTATAAGTCGCCGGCTCATTCTTCAACAGGCACGAAGTCAGACGTTATCTAAGAGTCGTCCTCCTACTGCTTGTAAGTTTATGGTTTCATGTTCTTTTCACTCCCCTCCCGGGGTTCTTTTCACCTTTCCCTCACGGTACTATTACACTATCGGTCATTCAGGAATATTTAGCCTTACGAGGTGGTCCTCGCAGATTCACACGGAATTTCACGTGCTCCATGCTACTTGGGATACAATTAAATTGTTTCGGTTTTCGAATACGAGACTTTCACTCTCTATGGTTAAGTATTCCAAACTTATTCTTCTAACCGTTACATTAATCTTTTTTTATTGTCCCGCTACCCTTAATTACTAATTAAGTTTAGGCTAGTTCCGTTTCGCTCGCCGCTACTCAGGAAATCGTTTTTACTTTCTTTTCCTCTAGATACTAAGATGTTTCAATTCTCTAGGTTTGCTCTGTCTTATCTATGAATTCAATAAGTAGTATAAAAGTTGCCTCATTCGGAAACCTCCGGATCATAGCTTGTTTCCAGCTCCCCGAAGCATATCGTCGGTAACCACGTCCTTCATC
>JALLPF010000094.1:55000-65000 GCA_036939455.1 Cyclotella distinguenda | reverse complement strand
GTAAACTAACAATGGCTCCATAAAGTAATACCACATAAAAAAATACATCTCTCAATAATTCTAAAGTAGAATGATCAACTGTTATATTAAAATTAATTTGTAAATAAGCTGATAACCAATCAGGTAAAAAATACATATTTCTATAATTTTCTACATAAAAGTTATAATATCCTTCTGTCTTATGTTGATAAAAATGTTTATCAATTGGCATCGTATATGGAAAAGTTCCAAATAATGCTTCGCTTAAAGTTTCAGGACGTTGTACTTGGTTGGGCGGTATTTGTGTGATATGTTTTGGTAATAAATCTTGGCTTGTTAATTGATCAACTAATTTTGAGTCTACTGGAAAAATCGGCATTCCAAGAGTCTCTGGATAACCCAAAAATTTGGCAATGGAATCAAAAACTATTTTAAATCCATCATAAAATATTGTTTGTATTTCTTTTAGACGGTTGATGAAAACCATTTTTTAAATTTATTTTTAAAAGTAATGTATTTATTAACTAATAAATTCAATGTTCAATGATATAAATTAGTTAATAGTACTTGTCAAGTTTTCTTAGTACAAAAAGTGATTTAAGACTGCTTTAGTATTCTAATGTTTTCTAAATTTTATTTTAGATAAGACTTTGATTGAGACTCAAGAAATAATAAAAAAGATTGAAAATCGAATTCAAAAATAATGTACGATTAAATACTAGAAACCTAAAATCTTTAATAATCAGATTTATTTCCTTAACATAATTTTTTATATATGATATAATCAGTTTTGTTACAAGTATTTAAACGGGATATAGCTCAGTTTGGTAGAGTACCTGCTTTGGGAGCAGGGTGCCGTAGGTTCAAATCCTACTATCCCGACTTAATCTAAAACAAAATTTTGTTAATTGTTGATTTTTTTTGCATTAGTTTTAACTCTAAAAGATATTTTATTAATAATAAAATATCTTTTAGAGTTAAAACTAGAAATATAATCCTAACATATCAGGAAAAAATCGATTTATTTCAATAATAAATCCTGCAGTAAATGTCATCCATAAAGTTAAAAGAACAGGGGCTGTTGATAAATATTTTTGAAAATCGTTCATAGTAATAAACTCAATCTTAGATTAAATAATTAATGAATTTAACGAGGGGATACAGTTATTTCTTCACTAACGGCTACTAGATCATTACTGATTAATTCTTGCCATGCTGAAATTGGCCAAATAAAACCAGTTGTCATAATTTTTAGTGCTAAAGGAACGTTGATAATAATCTCACTTTCACTTGGATTTGCACTTGTACTTATTGCACGTAAATATTTGCGTCCAACCCATCCGATCCAACCCGAAATATAAATAAATCCAAATCCTGGTAAAATAAATTCTGCGGAATGACTCCATCTTCCATCAGCGATTAAATGAGGTAAACCATCCACCCCACATAATAATTCCGAACGCGAGTATTTATCAAATCTAGCTTGCGTACGCTCAATTTGTTGTTTTAATGCTAAAGCCGGTGGAGAATCAACTTGATATTGAGTTGCTCGTTGCTCTAATTTCTTTACACTTGCATTTGCTCGTTTTACAAATGCGGGAGATTCACTACATTTTGTTAACCCACTAATTTCAGCAAATGCTTGAGTTGGAACTAATGTGACTAAAACGGAGAACAGTAAAATTAATAAGTTGGCACGTTTCATTAAAAATTAAACAAATTAAAAATATAAATTTAGTAAAAAATTTAGTAAAAATTAAAATTAGTAATACGCATGATAATTGAATTTAATAAAAATAATTCTTATTGAATTCAATTATCATGCGTATTAGGTTTACTATAAAGGGAAGAGGATATTAATCAAATTACATCTAAAAAAGATGTTTAAAATGTTGAAATAATTATGTAGTAAAAATTTACCCAATAATAAAGGGATTTACCCTATTTCTTTTTTTATTTATTATTCAAGGTCACGACGATTAGGATTTCGTGAAGGATCACTTGAAAGAAATCCAAAAATAAATAAAGAAACAAAAAAGATAACTGTTGTGTAAACTAAAATTTTTAAAGTTAACATTTAATTTTTCCTAAAAACTGTTTTTAATAATATCTATTATACTAAAATATATAGATTATGACATGACTTATTTAATTGAATAAAGTATCTCAATAATTGATCTTTTATAAAAATATTTAAACATTTAATAATAATGGGTAAAGTTTAAAAACTGAAATTTCGACTTGTTTATCCGTTGAATCAATAAGAGTATCAACATTAATATTTCGAATAGAAATATAACCTTCAATAATAATATAATCATCTGGTTGATAATATTTCGCAACATCATAACTGAGTTTACCCCAAATAGAAAGTTGAAGTATTAATTTTAGATTACTTTTAAAAATTTGAGGTAATTGAACTGTTAATTCAGTAAGTGATGTTCCATCTGTAAAAAAACTTTGTCCTGAATTTTGAATAACTTTTACAGCAATAATAACATAATTCATTGCGAATTATAGATAATTTAAATTATTAAGTTTTTTTGTTTTTGAATATCTTCAAAGTTAATATCTCTTAATCGTTTCAATAATCGAATAAAATATTCTAAGAAATAATCATCTAATTGATTAATTTCGTTTGATTTAATTTTAAAAGTTTTATAAAGATCAAATGTCGCTTTTGAAAAGTTATTTTCAATATTTAAAATTTCAACAAAAGCTAATCGATCACTTATATTTTGTCCCCACTCAAAAAACCCTAAAGACTTAGTAAATATTTTTAAAATAAATAGTGGAATTTGATTAACTTTTGCACGTTGACCAGCAAGTTGCTCACAAAGACTTATAATTTCTGAGGAAACCCAGCCTTTAGGACCGCCGATACAAAAAATTTTATTTTTTGTTTCAGGAAGTTGTAATGCTTTTAAGCAAAATTTTGCAATATCTTGTGTATCCATATACGAAACACAAGTATTTTCATTTGTTACCCAAATAGGTAAATTTTCTAAAATTGGAATTGCATATTGTTCAATCAAACCTTGATAAAAACCTGTCAAACGTAAAATTGTATAAGGAATTTCATGTTGTTTTAATTTAACTTCAATACCTTGTTTCATTTTCATTAAAGGTATATTCGCAAATTGATCTAAATTTTGTGTTGAACAAAATATAAATCGTTGAATTTTTGCTGCCTTTGCTGATTCAATTAATGCAACTTTACCATCCCAGTCAATCGTTTTTAATACATCTAAATCAGATGGACGACTTGTTGAAGCATCTATAACTGCTGTAATACCCTGAAAACAAAGAGGAATTGTTTCCGGAATACTCAAATCACCGTAAATTAATTCTGCCCCCCATTCTTTTAAGAAATTAGCTTTACGAAAATTCCTAACTAAACACCGTACTGGATAACCTTTGGTTAAAGCTTGTAAAACAATTTGACGTCCTAAAGTTCCAGTACCTCCAACAATTAATAAACTCATATTTACTCTATATTAAACAACTAATGAATTTTATCTTAATTAAAAATTGTACTTTGTAATATATCATCAGCTTCAATATTAACTAATTCTTTTTTAGTTAATACCTGACCTCGACTATCAAAAATTCGATTTGCTTGACGCATACGAGCTCTGTCCAAAGCATTTTTAATGCTACGTGCATTGGCAAATAAAGGTTTCTGTTTTCTTAGTCCAATATAGTCAGTCAATACTATTTCTGCTTGAGGGGTTAACTGATATTGTTGTTCGTCTAACATCATTTTTGCAATAGTCAGTAATTCTTCAACAGTATAATCAGGAAAATCTATATGGTTTGCAATTCGTGAGGATAAACCAGGATTTGATTCGTAAAATCGATCCATTGGTTCTTTATAACCTGCTAATATTACAACTAATTCATCCCGTTGATTTTCCATAACTTGCAATAAAATTTCAATAGCTTCAGAACCATAATCTCTTTCATTGTCTGGTTTATATAAATAATACGCTTCATCAATGAATAAGACGCCACCCATAGCTTTTTTAAGAACTTCTTTTGTTTTTGGTGCTGTATGACCAATATACTGTCCAACTAAATCATCACGAGTAACGGTTAATAAATGTCCTTTTTTTACATATCCTAATTGGAATAAAATATCAGCCATTTTTAATCCAACTGTTGTTTTCCCAGTACCGGGACTACCAGTAAAAGACATATGTAAACCTGGACTATTTGTTGTAATACCTAAATTTTTTCGTAATTTATCGATTAACAAAAGTGCAGCAACTTCACGAATACGAGCTTTTACTGGGGCTAAACCAACTAACTCTTCATCTAATAAATTTAAAAGTTTTTCAATTTCTGTTTTAGTATATTCTTCTTGTAAATTAATTAAATTCATATTAAGTAATATTAGTAAAATATTTGAAATTAAATCTTTTTGTGAAAAGATTTAATTTAATGAGAAAGTTGGAATACTTGATAAACAAATGAATGCAAATCCTGCACTTCCACAAGCACCTACAAAAAACCCACCTTTAAATTGATCCCATGAATTCTTCGTTTGTAACGTATTTAAATTATTTTTGTCAGTACCAAATACAGCTGTACCATAAATGGTTAATCCTAAAGTTAGAATAAGAATTAAACCAATAGTTGATAAGAAACCTGCTAATAATCCAATATCTGAATTACGTAAAGGACCTAATTGTGCAAATGGTCCAATTAAAAAATACCCATGAGCTAAACCAATTTCTAAACCACGTAATAACGGTGTCAAACCAAATCGATATGCTGGTAAATTTTTTAAAAGAGCACGAGTTAATGATGATGAAGTAATGGGTGTTGCTAAATGCCCAACAAATGGATCATCATTATACGGTTTAATAAAATTAGCCATAAATTTAATTTAAAATTTAATGAAGTAAATAGTAAAGTTTTTAATTAATCTAAGGTATTTAAAAAATTAATGAAAATTTTTACCAACCAAAATTTTTTATATAGATTACTATATAATATATATTAATATATATAAAAAATTTTATAAACTTCATTTTTAGATAATTAAAAAATTTTATGTCAATTCTTATTAATTACTTTTTACTAGTTGGATTTTGCTTTGCTCTTGCATCAGGATTATTTTTAGGTTTAAAATCAATTAAATTAATTTAATACTTAAAAATGCAAGATCAAATTCGCCAAGAGAAAATTATCGGGTCCAGACGTTTTAGTAATTATTTTTGGGCATCAGTTTTATTTATTGGTGGGCTAATGTTTTTACTAGCAGGAATTTCAAGTTACTTGAAAATTAATTTATTATCCTTTGCAAATACAATGGAATTGGTATTTCTACCTCAAGGCATTGTTATGATGTTTTATGGAACATTAAGTCTTGGATTAAGTATTTATATAATAACAACACTATTTTGGGATATAGGAAGTGGTTATAATGAATATAATAAAGTCGAAAATCTAGTAAAAGTTGTAAGAAGAGGATTTCCCGGAAAAAATAGAGAAATTCTTTTAACTTATCCCTTAAACAATATTAAATCAATTGGAATAAAAATTTCGGAAGGGTTAAATCCTCAAAGAATAATTTATTTATGTCTTAAGGACGAACGTAAAATCCCCTTAACTCCTGTTCAAGACCCTAGTTCAATTTCGGATTTAGAAGATCAAGCTGCTGATGTAGCTAAATTCTTAAATTTAAAATTGGAAAATCTATAATATTTTTATTGCTTTTTATACCCGTATGATTTTATAATCATGAGATGCGGGCATAGTTTAGTGGTAAAACCTTAGCCTTCCAAGCTAATGATGGGGGTTCGATTCCCCCTGCCCGCTCTAGGTTAAGTATTCGAATGAGCAACAATCATTTTTTATAGGAGAATATATACTTATGTCTGGTGGATCTACAGGTGAACGTCCGTTTTCAGATATTATTACAAGTGTACGGTACTGGATTATTCATACTATTACTATACCTTCACTTTTCGTCTCAGGATGGTTGTTTATTAGTACTGGATTAGCTTATGATGTTTTTGGAACCCCACGTCCAAATGAATACTTTACACAAGATCGTCAACAAGTACCATTAGTAAACGACCGTTTCAGTGCAAAACAAGAATTAGAAGATTTAACTAAAGGATTATAAGAGGAAAAAAATGACAAAAAATATTAATCAACCTGTCGCATATCCAATTTTTACTTTTCGCTGGTTAGCCGTTCATGGCTTAGCTATTCCAACAGTATTTTTTATAGGTGGTATTACGGCTATGCAATTTATTCAACGATAAATTAATATTTATATAACATATAAGGTAAATTTTATGACAGGTCCAAATCCAAATAAACAAGCGGTAGAATTAAATAGAACTTCTCTTTATTGGGGACTTTTATTAATTTTTGTTTTAGCAGTATTATTTTCAAGTTATTTCTTTAACTAATCTTTACAAATAGGAGTTTTTATATGGTAAATACTGGTCGAGTTCCTTTATGGCTTGTAGGTTTAGTGGGTGGTTTTGCAGCAATAACAGTTGTTAGTTTATTCTTTTATGGATCTTATTCAGGTTTAGGATCGTCATTATAATATTAAAATAATTAGTTTTTTCATACCTATACAACTATAGGTATGAAAAAACTAATTATTTTCTAGAAAATTTTTTGAACTGTTCATAAAGATCATCTTCACCATCATCTGTGTTACTAATTTTAATCCCAAATTTTTTTAACACGTTTATAAATCGTTTTACCAATCTTTCTTGTCTATATTCCCAACGGATTTTGGAATCCCGAATTTTTGCCTTCTGCATTAAATCTTTGTTTTCTTTATTTTTTACATATTGTTCATACTCTTCATTCGTTAAATCATCTAAAATGCCACGCCCTAACCAACCATACCAGAGCCTAGGTAGTTTGCTGTAAGCTGACCGAATAGTACCGAAGCGATATTTTTTTAATTTAGATGAAGCTTGGCGACTAATCATATAAGCTCTTTTGTTTTGCCAAATTGTATAACCCCCACTATATATACTATCTTTTGGTCTTAAGCCAATATGGAGTTCTGTATTTTCTGTAAGAAAAGGGAAATAAAAATACTGACCACATAAAGCGTGCAACATCCCTAACATAATCAATATATATTGTGTGGCAATTAAAGTAATTAAAAGGTTTGTAACTAATTCTGCTTCCCGAAAATAACTATTGGGAATTAAAATGTTGTTTAAATAATATATTAAACGATCTTGAACAAAAATAAAAGGTCTTTCGATGAATTCTAGTCCTATTAAAAAAGTCCAATGCCATCGTAAAAGATATGGGCAATAACGTTTATTTATTCTAACTATGAAAGTATACCATAGCATACCTGACAAATTAGTTATTTGGGTATCGATAAATCGATAAATTTGTGGAATAGCTTTTAACGTTATAAAATAATATACCTTATCACTTAAAAATTTAATGTTAGCTGGTAAGTATGACCAAAGCATTGAAATAGGATCGTAACGATAATTTTCATTACTTGTAATATTATTAAATGCTCGAATCATTGGGCCATAAAAAGTGCCACTATCAAAACGAGTACCAGCTCTTGAAAACTCACTTTTTTGTTGATAGTAAATTTCACTAAAGTCATACGCAAGATTATGTGTTAAAGGGCACATCCATAAAGTTCGCATATAGTAGTATGCTAAATCTCTTAAATGAGTATACCATAAATAACCTGCTCCCAATCCAATACATGTAATAAGAAACCCTGTTTTAATATTGTATTTGTTCGAAAGAAAAATAAATCTGAGAACTAAAATAAAAAGTGCAATATTCTCAATATCAACAAATCCTAAACCATGTTGATAATGCTCCCAAACAGATTGAGTTAGTAATTTAAAAGTTTCAAAAGAAACTGGTGTTGAGACTTTAGTAGTGCCAAACAAATTAGAATAATCTTCACTATTAAAATATCCCTCAATACCTAAAAAATCAAATATTGTTTCTTGATCAATATTAATTAATAAAGATAAAACACTACTGAACCAAAAGTGTAAATTGTTTATTAACATATTTTATCACTATAAAATCGTATATTAGTAAAATTAACACTTTATAACATTAATTTTAAATTTTTAATACCGCATCGGATGATGTAAGAGCAATCTTATAAAATAAATTAGAAAAATGTCAAGACCTTTAAGAAACAATGTGAAATAAAAAAAAATTGGTAGAAAAGTTTTTCTACCAATTTTATAATAGTGAAAAGTAATTTTTTACCAATACCCTAATGAAACAGCTTTATCAATAGGTAAACATGCTCCTATACCAAACCAAACAGCAAAAATAAAACCAACAATGAAAATTAAGCTCGCAATTGGACGACGAAATGGGTTTTGAAACTTATTAACATTTTCAATAAATGGTACAGTGATCAGTCCAGCAGGAACTGCAGCCATGGCTAAAACTCCTAATAATTTATTTGGTAAAACACGTAATAAATTAAAGGTCGGGAAAAAATACCATTCTGGTAAAATTTCTAATGGCGTATTAAATGGATCTGCCGGTTCACCCATTTGTGTAGGAGCCATTACAGCTAACCCGATACAACAAGCAAAAGTTCCTAAAATACAAACTGGAAAAAGATATAATAAATCATTGGGCCAAGCAGGTTCACCATAATAATTATGGCCCATGCCTTTGGCAAGTTTTGCTCTTAACTTCGGATCTGTTAAATCCGGCTTTTTAATTATTGACATAATTGTTCCTTAAAAAAAACTTAGATGTATAAATTATACAATGACGATTACAAAGGGCCTGAGATACCTTGTTTACGGATCATTAAGAAATGTGTTAACATTAAAACAGCAGCAGCTAAAGGTAAAACAAAAGTATGTGCACTATAAAATCTAGTAAGCGTGCTTTGACCTACACTTTCACCACCACGTAAAACTAAAACCAATGGTGGGCCAATAACTGGAACAGCCGCTGGAACACCTGTTACAATTTTACACGCCCAGAAACCTACTTGATCCCAAGGTAGAGAATATCCAGTTACACCAAAAGAAACAGTCACAACAGCTAAAATGACACCAGTTACCCATGTTAATTCTCTGGGTTTTTTAAATCCACCTGTTAAATATACCCGAAAAACATGTAAGACTAACATCATAACCATCATACTTGCTGACCAACGGTGAATAGAACGAATTAACCATCCAAAATTTACACTTGTCATAATATATTCCACAGAGGCAAATGCATCTACAACACTCGGTCGGTAATAGAACGTCATTGCAAATCCAGTAGCAACTTGAACTAAAAAGCATGTAAAAACAATACCGCCAAAACAGTAAAAAATATTTACGTGTGGTGGAACATACTTGCTAGAAATATCATCTGCAATTGCTTGTACTTCTAATCGTTCCTCAAACCAGTCATATACTTTACCCATAAAAAGTAATCATAAAATATTTCAACACAGTTAAGCACAAAAAGCAAAGAAATTTTAGTTTAATTTTTATCTTAATAAAGGCGAGAGTGGGATTCGAACCCACGGAATCCGCAAAGATTCATCTGATTTCAAATCAGACGCAATCGACCAACTCTGCCATCTCGCCAAAGGATTAGTAATAGTACTAATCTTTATATAAACTAACTTTCATAAGTTGAAATTCCGCTAAACTTAATAGAAGCAGGATCTGGGTTTTTACCAATTGAAAAATTCCGGGTATTTATAGATACGCGGCCTGGATTTACTTTTTCAGGAAAAACCCCATCTTTTGGATGTAAGTACTGCACTTCTCCACTTGGGAAAATTCTATAGATTTTATAATCGTTTATTTTAAAAGTTCTAAGTTGTGTAGCAAGTGCTAAACATTGTTCTTTACGAGCTAAATAAAGTAAGTTTTCTCCATTACGCATTATAGCTGATCCAGCAGTCGGCATTTCAAAAATTTGCTCTTTAGAACTTGTCCAAGTAATAGCATATTTTTCTTCTACTTCAGCTGCACGTAGCCAACCTCCAGTACTTCCGCCAAACGTGGGGAAT
>JALLPF010000094.1:20000-50000 GCA_036939455.1 Cyclotella distinguenda | reverse complement strand
CTAAATATACTAGATAAAAGGGTTAGGATCTATTATATTTAATATGTACCAATTTTTTTTCTATACATATATTTATGGTTCCAAATTAATTATTTTTTATATGCTTAATTTTGTTACGTTAGACTATAGTTTTATTTATTTTTACTAATAAAATTTTTTATTATTGGGCCGAGTTGGATTTGAACCAACGTAGCATAACACAGCGGATTTACAATCCGCCCCCTTTAACCACTCGGGCATCGACCCATATCTCCATAATTCTATGATAACATAGAATTATGAAGAGAACAATATAGTTACTTTTGTTCAATATTTTTTATTCTCCTTGGACTTTTAATAATGCGAATCCAAGTGAAAGCCCGAATATTGTCATAAAAATGCAAGTTACTGCTGCAGTTACAATTTCTGCATTTGCGAAAGGAAAAATCTGTAGAATTAATGCCATAGTGTTTAAAATCTTTAAGTTTTTAGAAAGTTTACAAGTTTAAAAGTTTAAAAACCATTTCGGCCCCAAACTACTAATGCTAATGAAAAAGTAAACATAGTCATTACACCGGCCCAACCTAGACTTATGATATCCATATATATATATATAATTAAAAATTAATTTATCATTTTACAATTATAACAACAATTTCTCTTTTTTCAGTTGTTTAAACATTATGACATTCATTATAACTTACTTTAGTAAGTAACGGTACAATTTTTTTGCTGAATAATATAATGCTTAAATTTTTAAGCTGGACATTATCTTGTTAGATAAGTAATATCATTTTTAAACGGGACTGACGAGACTCGAACTCGCAACTTCCGCCGTGACAGGGCGGTGCTCTAACCGATTGAACTACAATCCCAAGAAATGGACACCGTTTCAATTGTATGAAATGAATTACACATATGTCAATACTTTTGTAATATTTTAGCCGGACAGGAGAAACAGGGATTCGAACCCTGGGTACAAAAATTTGTACGATAGATTAGCAATCTATTGCTTTCGACCACTCAGCCATTTCTCCTAAGTTCTTAGGATTGAAATAGTAAATGGCTCTGGTGGGAGTTGAACCTACGACCTTGGGCTTATGAGTCCCCTGCTCTAACCACTGAGCTACAGAGCCTTGTACTATTACTACATAATAGCATTTTATTTTATGGAAGACTAGAAAAAAATTTAATTTAGCAAATTAGCTAAGTAAATCGTAATAAAAGTTCGTTATACTACCGAGTAGTATTATTTAATTAATTTTTAATAATGAATAATTTTTGGACTAATATAGTTAGATACCCACGCTTTTTTGTTAGTAGTCTAATAGGATTAATATTAATTATATTAGCACCTTTTAAAAACTTACTTAAAACCCCAAAATTACGCTGGTTCGTAATTTTGTTTATTTTAATTTTTATCTTAAGCTTATTTATTATTATTAAAACTATGCTTGGACTATAAAGTTGAGTAAGTTAAGAACAATTTAAACTCAATAAAATACAAAAATAGAAAAGTGAATATTTAGGTTATCGTATGATGTTCGTAAAGTAATTTTTAAAAACAAGCTGAACATTTTTAGAATGTATAATTTATTTTTTATAAAAAAACTCAACTATACAAGTTCAATTATTCTTTTAATTTTCTTTAAAAAAGCACAACCAAAGAAATAGCCTAAAATTTTTTTAAAGCTGGTGAAGGGATTTGAACCCCCAACCTACGGATTACAAATCCGTTGCTCTACCGTTGAGCTACACCAGCTATTTTTTAACAGTACCGACCCTAAAACGCAAGCAGGGTAGAATCAGATATGCTAGACTATTGTAGTACTGTTAGTCTCTGTCAGTGCTATTGTATCATCTTAATTAATAAAAAAGCAATAGTTAAAATATAAATTTTTTTAGGGGTTTTAATAGTAAAATGACAAGGCTAAAAAGAAACAAAAATTTTGTTGTTTTTGATCTTTTAAGTGTGTTACAATTAAAAGTAAAACTATAAAATTAATTAAAATAAAAAGATGGGAAATCAAATTTTAAGAGCAATCCTAGTAGGAGTAATACTTATTAGTATTATTGATTTAACTGCAAAAACATTTGGTATCGAAAATACACAGAGTTCAGAAAATATAAAAAATCAACCACAATTGAATCAAAATGTGGTGAGCTCACGGATGACTTATGGACGTTTTTTAGAATATTTAGAGATGGGGTGGGTAAAACAAGTCGATTTATATGATAATAGTAGAAATGCAATTGTTCAAGCTTCTAGTCCAGAATTGGGAAATAGGCCACAAACAATTAGAGTAGAAATTCCAGTAGGTGCAGGTCAATTAATTCAGAAATTAAAAGAATATAATATCGATTTTGACGCACATCCAGTAGAACAGAAAGATTTATTTATTACATTAACAAGTAATTTACTATTACCATTACTTTTTATTGCAGGATTAGTTTATTTTTTCCAAAATTCAGAAAACTTTGGCGGAGGATCGGGTCAATCTCCATTGAACTTAGGAAAATCAACAGCGCGTTTTGAACGTCGTCCTGATACCGGTGTCAGTTTTAACGACATAGCTGGAATTGACGAGGCAAAAGCGGAATTCGAGGAAATTGTTTCATTTTTAAAAGAACCAGAGAAATACACTGTTGTTGGTGCAAAAATTCCAAAAGGAATTCTTTTAGTAGGCCCCCCAGGAACTGGTAAAACATTATTAGCTAAAGCAATTGCTAGTGAAGCAGATGTTCCATTCTTTAGTGTTGCTGGCTCAGAATTTGTTGAAATGTTTATTGGTATCGGTGCTGCAAGAGTAAGAGATTTATTTCAAAAAGCCGCAGAGAATGCTCCTTGTATAGTTTTTATTGATGAAATTGATGCGGTAGGAAGAGAACGTGGTGCTGGTGTTGGTGGGGGAAACGATGAGCGTGAACAAACTTTAAATCAATTATTAACAGAAATGGATGGATTTAAAGAAAATAAAGGAGTAATTGTAGTTGGGGCTACGAATCGTGTCGATATTTTAGATGCAGCTTTATTACGTCCTGGAAGATTTGATCGTCAAGTTACAGTTAATTTACCAGATCGATTAGGCCGTATAAGTATACTAAAAGTTCATGCGAAAAATAAACCCTTAAGTGAAGATGTCTCATTAGTTCAGTTAGCGAATAGAACTCCTGGATTTTCTGGAGCAGATTTAGCAAATTTATTAAATGAAGCTGCAATTTTAGCTACTCGATATAAAAAGAACGCAATTTCAAAAAACGAAGTTAACCAAGCTATTGATAGAATTATTGGAGGGATTGCTGGCACTCCAATGGAAGATAGTAAAAATAAAAAGTTAATAGCGTATCATGAAGTTGGACACGCAATAACTGGTACAGTTTTACAATCACATGATGAAGTAGAAAAAATTACAATTACTCCTCGTGGAACAGCAAAAGGATTAACATGGTTTACTCCAGAAGAGGATCAAAGCTTAGTGTCTCGTTCAGCTTTATTAGCACGTATTATAGGAACATTAGGTGGTCGTGCAGCGGAGCAGATTATTTTTGGTGATCCAGAAGTAACAACTGGTGCGAGTAGTGATTTACAACAAGTTACAAATTTAGCTAGACAAATGGTTACTCGATTTGGAATGTCAAATATTGGTCCTATTGCGCTTGAAGATGAATCTAATGGACAAGTATTTTTAGGTGGAACAATGAATCAAAATTCACAGTATCTAGAAAGTATGGCTGATAGAATTGATGATGAGGTCTGTAAAATTATTAACTATTGTGAACAAAAAGCTCTTCAGATAATTGTAGATAATCGAGTAATTATCGATTTGATTGTAGAACGATTATTAGATTTAGAAACAATGGACGGAAAGGAATTCCGAGAATTATTGGGAACTTACACAATATTGCCAAATAAAAATTTGAAATATATTTCGAAATATAAAACATCTTTTAATTAAGTATTGACAAAATAAGCGATATAAAAATATTGAATTTTCCACCTCATTTTTAAAATGAAGATAAACAAATTCAACTTTGTTTTTTTTAATTAAATAATTATAAAAAACAAAGTTGAAATAAATAGTACCTTTGAAAGTCTATAAAATTTTTAAATCATTCTTAAGACCTTAAAGAATGATTTAAAAATAATAAATGGCAAGAGGAAATTACACTATTATCTTTAAATTTACCGAAATTACTTAAACTGACAAAATTTGTTAAAGTATAACTATTTTCTATTTAAATATTAGAAATTTTAAATATTGCTATCTAAACGATATAACTATATTATTTGTATAATAGATATGAGGTTAAAAATTAAATTTAATTTTTAACCTCATATCTATTACAACGGAAAATACATTTAAAAATTTAAAAAAGTTTATGGCAAAAAAAAGCATGATCGAAAGAGAAAAAAAACGAATTAAATTAAATAAAAAATATGAGTCAAAGCGCCAAACCTTATTAGCAGAATATAAAAATACGAGCGATTTTAACTTAAAATTAGAAATTCACTCAAAAATTCAACAACTCCCAAAAAATAGCTCTAAAATTCGTATTCGAAATCGTTGTTGGAAAACTGGTCGACCTCGAGGTTTTTACAGAGATTTTGGTGTGTCACGTCATGTGTTACGTGAAATGGCTCACCAATGTTTATTACCAGGCGTTACCAAATCGAGTTGGTAAAATATATATATATATATTTTAAATATTTAGACTATAATTAGTGTATAGGAGTATTTTTATTCATAAACTTATTTTATGAATAAAAATACTCTAATTCTTTAGAATTTATTTATTAATTTTAAATATTTATATAATAAAAATTATGATAATTACTGATTTTCAAGTTTATATCGCGTTAATGTCTGCTTTATTAGCAAGCGTTTTAGCCATTCGTTTAGGAACGACTCTTTACCAATAATTTAAACTTTAATCAAACATTTATAGATTTAATTGATAATTATGGTAACAAAAAATTTAAAAAAATTTTCTTCACCGATCTTTCCCTTTACAGCAATTGTTGGCCAAGAAGAAATGAAATTAGCTTTACAGTTAAACGTTATTGACCCAAAGATTGGTGGAGTTATGATTATGGGAGATCGCGGAACGGGTAAATCAACAACAATTAGAGCAATTGCTGATTTACTTCCAGAAATTGAAGTAGTAAAAGATGATCCTTTTAATTCTCATAAATCAGATTTAGACTTAATGGGTAATGAGGTCAAAATTGCTATTCAAAATGGTGAACCCTTAGAAACAGAATTTATTAAAATTCCTATGGTAGATTTACCATTAGGAGCAACAGAAGATCGTGTTTGTGGGACGATTGATATTGAAAAAGCATTAACAGAGGGCATAAAAGCTTTTGAACCTGGATTATTAGCGAAAGCTAATAGAGGATTACTTTATGTTGATGAAGTTAATTTGTTAGATGATCACTTAGTTGATATATTATTAGATTCAGCAGCTTCTGGTTGGAATACAGTTGAGCGAGAAGGTATTTCAATCCGGCACCCGGCTCGCTTCGTATTAGTTGGTTCAGGTAACCCAGAAGAAGGTGAACTAAGACCTCAGTTATTAGATAGATTTGGCATGCACGCTGAAATACGAACTGTTAAAGACCCAATTTTACGTGTAAAAGTCGTAGAGGAAAGAACGGCATTTGACCAAATGCCAATGGTTTGGATAGAAAATTACGAAAGTCAACAACAAGAATTACGCAATCGTATAATTGAAGCTCAAAAATTATTGCCAAACGTTCAAATTGAATATGATTTACGAGTTAAAATTTCAGAAGTTTGTAGTCAATTAGATGTAGATGGATTACGAGGTGATATTGTAACTAATCGTGCCGCAAAAGCCCACGCAGCATATTACGGAAGAGAAAAAGTAACAGTTGAAGATATTGAAAAAATTATTACTTTATGTTTACGTCATAGGTTACGAAAAGATCCATTAGAATCAATTGATTCTGGTGATAAAGTATCCAAAATTTTTAAAGAAGTATTTGATTTATAAGCTTAAAATATACATAAAAAATAAAAGTTTTTACTATTTCAATTATTAGGAATGACATAAATGTAATTGTCATTCCTAATAGTGATTAGAAGTTAAGCTCTGCAGCTTGAACTTTTTCATATTGTTTTTTCTTAAGAACTAAAAGAACTTGCGTTAATAATAAACCTAAACAGAAAGTTAAATACCCAATAATGCGTAATGAGCTTTGTAAGACAATTTCAGATTCTTCTTGACCAAAACCACCTACATTTGGATCTATGTTTAATGGTTGATCTTGGTTTACTACATCACCTTGTTTAACAAGTAATGTTAACCCTGATGAAAGTGTTTGTGATGTTGCTATTCCATTGGAATTAATAATTGTAATTTTAGATTCACCTTTTTCACCAGTTACAATTTCTGTAATTTGACCAGCTTGTGTTGCTCCAAAAATATTCATATTACTCTTCTCACCAGTCGGGTAAACTTGACCACGACCACGGTTACCTCCACCGTAGAATGGGTATGTTAAATATTTAATGTCTGAATTACTTTCTGGGTCAGGTGCAACAACAGGGAATATAAGTTCTTGATGTGTTTTTCCAGCAATTGGACCAACAATTAAAATGTTGTCAAACTCTGTGCTATAAGGTGATATAAAGACACCTTTATTTTTTACTTTAACTTCTGGAGAGATTTGACTTTTAGACGCTAATTTAAA
This sequence comes from Cyclotella distinguenda, assembly GCA_036939455.1. Taxonomy (NCBI): domain Eukaryota; phylum Bacillariophyta; class Thalassiosirophyceae; order Thalassiosirales; family Thalassiosiraceae; genus Cyclotella; species Cyclotella distinguenda. The sequence goes on along the minus strand of JALLPF010000094.1, from coordinate 43,303 downwards.
TCCTTTAGGTAAAATAAGAATCCCACCTACATTTAAATCTGCCGGTTTACCATCTGCGCTAATTTGTTGACGATTGACATCATACGGGACTTTTATTTCAATCTCAAATACAGAATTAGGTAATACGCCTTGTGGTGCTTCAATTTCGATAGCTTTTTGATTTAAATGACAATTAGCACAAGCTAATTTACCGTTTGCTGCACGTGGATTTGAATAACCTTGTTGAGCAAACACCGGATATGCAAAGGAATTTTCAAGACAAAAGCCAAATGAACTTATAGCAATCGTTAAAGTAAATAAAAGACTTTTAAAAAACTTGTGAGTTGCCATGAATTAAATACTTTTTAAGTATATATATATTAATTTTTTATTAAAAATAGAATACCGACTCCTGAAAAATACAGTAATAACATTGCAAAAGAAAGCAATAATTGTGTAAGAGGATCAGTAGAAGGTGTTAGAATTGCTCCAAAAATTGTTGACATCAGTATTACATATCGCCATGCACGTAACATTTGTTGAGCTGATACAAAATTTAATAATCCTAATAAAATTTGTACAATAGGAATTTGAAAAGCTAATCCTGTACTATAAAAAAGAACAAGAATAAATTCAAAATATTGATTAAATGACCAAAGAGGTTCGATAACTTCATCACTATAGCTTAAAAAAAAGTTTAAAGCTGCAGGAATTAAAGCATAGTAAGAAAAAACTAAACCTAACCCAAATAAACATAAAGAGGTTAACAATAATGGTAAAATGACTTTTGTCTCTTTTTTTGTTAATCCTGGTAATAAAAATAATATTATTTGTCCAATTGCAAAAGGGCTTCCAAATAGTAAACCTGTATAAAAAGATATTTTTATAGTTGAAACAAAGTATTCACCTGGTGACAATTGGAAAAACTTTACATTGTCAACTGGGAATTCTAATACTTTAACCAAAAATTTAACTTCAAAAAAAGCTATAAGAGTTAAAGCTAAAATTACCCAAACTATATGGAATAACCTTTGTCTAAGTTCTTCAATATGCTCTGAAAATGGTAATTCTAAAGTTGTTGGATCACTATTGATAAAGTTAAAATCTGAGTTTGTTACCATAAAGTTATTTTTTAGATCTTTTATTTATTATAGTATCTATTAATTAAAAATATGGTGCCTTGTTTTTAAGACAAAATAGAATTGAAGTGTAATCGTAGTAAAAAACATAAAATTTTTTTACTACGATTACAATTTATGATAAATAATTTATACCTTCAAGACGTGCCGTAGCTTTTTTTAATTCAATTGAAGCATCAAGTCTTGCTTTACTTGTTTCAGCATTTTCGACCGCTAATGTAGCTTTTTCTAACTGTTTAGTAGCTTCATTTAGTTCTATAGAAACTAATTCTTCTACATCATTTACTAAAACGGTAACTCTATTACGATCAATCTCAGCTAAACCTCCACATAAAATAATAGGAGTCCATTTTTCAGCTAATTTTATTCTAAGTAAACCTGTATCTAAAGCGGTAATTAAAGTAGCATGTCCTTCTAATACACCTACTTGACCAGTCAAACCAGGTAAAATAATTTCATCTGCTGTTGTAGAACAAATAACTCTACCAGGAGTTAGAACGCGAATGTCCATGACCATATTTAATTACTCCTTATTTTAGAGTTTCTGCTTTTGCAATTGCTTCATCGATATTTCCTACAAGGTAAAATGCTTGTTCTGGTAAATCATCTAGATCACCACCTAAGATCATTGTGAAACCTTTAATCGTTTCTTCTAAACTTACATATTTACCTGGTGAACCTGTAAAAATTTCAGCCACGAAGAAAGGTTGTGATAAGAAACGTTCAACTTTACGTGCACGAGCAACAACCAAACGATCTTCTTCTGATAATTCATCGATACCTAAAATAGCAATAATATCTTGTAATTCTTTATAACGTTGTAACGTTTCTTTTACAGTTTCTGCCACTTGATAATGTTCAGAACTTACAATTCCGGGCTGCAACATTGTTGAAGTTGAATCCAGTGGATCTACAGCAGGATAAATACCTTTCGCGGCTAAATTACGTGATAATACAGTTGTTGCATCTAAATGTGCAAATGTTGTTGCTGGTGCCGGATCCGTTAAATCATCTGCTGGTACATAAACAGCTTGAATTGAAGTAATTGAACCTTGTGTTGTAGAAGTAATACGTTCTTGTAAAGCACCCATTTCAGTTGCTAAAGTTGGTTGATAACCCACAGCTGATGGCATGCGACCTAACAAAGCAGATACTTCCGAACCAGCTTGTGTAAAACGAAAAATGTTGTCAATAAATAATAAAACGTCTTGTTTATTAACATCACGGAAATATTCAGCCATTGTTAAAGCGGTTAAACCTACACGCATACGTGCTCCAGGAGGTTCATTCATTTGACCATATACTAGAGCTACTTTAGACTCAGAGAAATTCTTTGAATTGATTACCCCAGACTCTTTCATTTCTTCGTATAGATCATTACCTTCACGTGTTCTTTCTCCTACGCCACCGAAAACTGATACACCCCCATGCGCTTTGGCAATATTATTAATTAATTCCATAATTAGTACTGTTTTGCCTACACCTGCTCCACCAAATAGACCAATTTTACCACCTCGACGATATGGTGCTAATAAATCTACAACTTTAATACCAGTTTCAAAAATTGATGGTTTTGTTTCTAATTCTGTAAAGGCAGGGGCATCACGATGAATAGGTAAAGTTTGATCAATAATTACATCACCCTGTTCATCTACCGGTTCACCAATTACATTAAAAATTCGACCTAATGTTGGAACTCCAACAGGAACAGTAATTGGAGCACCTAAATCAACAGCTTCAACACCACGCTTTAAACCGTCTGTTGAACGCATAGATACAGCACGTACTTTATTATCACCTAATAATTGTTGTACTTCAACAACATTCCCTATACCATCTGCAGTTTCAATTTTAATTGCACTATAAATGGGTGGTAAGTTTCCATCTGGAAATTCAATATCTAAGACTGGACCAATAATTTGACAAACGTAACCTTTATTTGTAGTTTCTACCATTTTGATTTACAAGATTTTAAATATTTAAGAATAAATAGACTTTCAGAATTCAACAGATTATTCAACATAATAACAAATATAAAATTTATTAACTACTTACCATTGTACACCAAAATAATTGGAATTATTGAATAAAATATTTGTTTTAGACACTCTTTTGTATAATTTAAAATGTATCTAACGATTTAGCTCGGCCGGTTATTCGTAACCAATTTCGAGCTCTTGGATAATTATCAGGTGCTAATTTAATAGCCTGATACCAATATTCTGCAGCTTTATCAAACAATGCTTTTGCTAGTTCAATGTATTCATATTCTTCAGAAACTTTCATTTCATTATTAGAATCTTGAGCGGACATTTCTAAGGCTAACAAACCTTGTCTATGATAAATAGCTGCAATATTATTTAAAGCTTGAGGTAAATTGGAGTTTAAAGATACTGCTTGATGGTAATATTCTAGGGCACGAGGATAATTTTCATTTTTAGCATAAATTAATCCAATGTTATAAAGGGTATAACTTCTATCATATTGATCTTCATCCAAATAAAGTGATTCATAATAATTTTCTAATGCTTCAGCATAATCTCCTTCAGCTTGAGCCGCTATACCAGCTTTATAATATGCAAAAGCTTGTTTTTCTTGTTTACTCGCAGGTAAAAGTTTTAAAATGAGATCCGAGATAACTGTAAATACACGATCAATAAAATTTCTTACTCCCATAATCTAGAATTCCTCTTTATATCATCTAAACAAACTTCACATTTTTATTGTTAAAGTTCATTAGAAGCTACAAATGGTAGGAGCGACACAGTACGTGCACGCTTAATTGCTTTTGCAATTTTACGTTGTTGTTGGACAGTTATTCCTGTTGCCCGACGAGGTAGGATTTTTCCTTGTTCCGTAACAAATAATTTTAATAAATCAATATCTTTGTAATCAATTTTCTGACTCATACTAATAAGTGCTAATTTTTGTTTTTGTGCTAACATAAGTGTTATTTAATTTCTTTATGAATAGTAGATTTATTACAATGAGTACAATATTTTTTAAGTTCCATACGTTGCGGATTATTACGACGATTTTTTTCAGTAAAATAACGTGAAACGCCTGTAGAACGCTTGTTAGTATTTGTTCTACATTCGGTACATTCTAAAGTAATTAAGATTCGAGTACCTTTATTTTTTGCCATATAACTTCCTATGATGTCATGAATTTGTAAAAATATTTTTACTTTACTATAGTGCCTAAATATTGTTATCTTATCAAGGGTTTAATCTCTTGTTTTGAAAAATATTGTACATATAAAAATATTAATTATAAAAACTTCCAATTTTTTATTAAATATATTAATATCCTGTCAAATATAAAGACACTATAAATATTAACATATCAATATAATTAAATTCTAATTATGGCAAATAACAAATCAGCAAAAAAACGCATAATAATTACAGAACGAAATAATCTTCAGAACCGTTTTTATAAGAGCTCGGTTAAAACATTAATTAAAAGATTTGTGAAAGATTTAGAAATTTATAAAACTTCACAAAACAAAAGTGACAAAGAGAAATTAAAAACAGGATTAAATTCAATTTATAGTTTAATTGATAAAGGTTCAAAAAAGAATGTTTATCATAAAAATACAGCTGCACGAAAAAAATCAAAATTAGCTGCTTTGCTAAAAATAGCATAATAGAAAACAGATCAAAATAAAATATTTTAAAATAAAGTAATCTAATCTTTACTACTTTATTTTATTTTTACTACTATAAAATAAAAAGACGTCATACAACTTAAATATATTTATATTGATGAGCCAACATTAACTCTAAATCCTATTAAAAACTTACTTATAAAATCCCCTAAATATTTAGTTAAAACAACTAAATATCATCAATATACAACTTTATAATTCCAGTTTATTTTTTTTATAAAGTAATTTTTTTAGTAAGAGATTACTTCTGAATAAGTTTTACAAATATAGATTAATAATAAAAGTTTTAAACTGCCATATGATAAACTATACAACATCACTCCCTGATTTTATTGAAATGCAACGCGTAAGTTTTTGTTGGTTTATTAATCAAGGATTAACTCAAGAATTAAATAGTTTTTCACGAATTTATGATTTCAGCCAAAACATTGAATATATTTTATTTGGACAAGAATATACTTTAATTAAACCAATTTATAATATAGTCCGTGCTAAAAAGTATACAGCAAATTACTCGGCTCAACTTGTTATACCATTAGAAGTACGCAATAAAAAAACAAATAGTATAAAGTACCATAGTAAATTTCCAATAATCAATTTACCTTTAATGACAAGTTCTGCAACTTTTGTTATTAATGGATGTGAACGAGTGATTGTTAGTCAAATTATAAGAAGTCCAGGTGTGTATTTTGAAAAAAATAAACACCAAAAAAAAAAAAATAAGATTAAAAAGTTAATATCTAGTGAGATAGGAAAATTAAAAAGTTTTACTCTACCAGGCGAGCCAAGTGAAATTTTACCTACAGAAAGTAGACTATATTTTTTAAGACCAAGTATTAAAAAAAAATTTATTACCGATAGAAAAAAAAGAATAAGATTTATTAAAAACGAAGAATATTGGAATTGGCAAGGAGAATCACTTAATTTATACTGTTTTAAACAAATAAACGGATATGAAAATAAATTTAGCGACACATTTATTGAATATTTTAAAATTTATAACTGTTTCTCAAAAATTGTAAATTTTTCAGGAAAAGTAAAGCGGATTAAAATTTTTTTGAAATGGTTTTCATCAAATGATCAATTTAGGTTAGGTAATCATAAGTGCACAATTGAGTCGATTATTAAATCGTTTAATTTATTAGCAAAAATAATTCTTAAATATAAACTATTAAAAAATAATAATAATTGGATCGAATCAAAAAATTTAGTACAGCTGAAAATGCTGTATAGCAAATCATTTAATAAATCAGAAGTATTAATCCGTTCAAAATTAAATCTAGAAATAGTTACTTTTATATTTAGAGATTTAAATAACTTTAATCAACTAAATAATTTTAATTTTTTAAAATTAAGTATTCTACCTAAAATTGAAAGAATTAATACAAGTTGTGAAATAAAATCTAGTCGTCTCCACTTTACCACTAGTTTTAAAGAACTTATTAAATTTAAATATAATTTTACAAAAAGAGAAAAAGATAAAAAAAAGAGACAATCACAAACAACTTTATTTAAAAATAAAACAAAATACTTAAAAACAAAATCGAAGATTATTCAATATAAAGAAGATCATCTGATAAATGATATTTATAAAAAAAAATATGAAGAAAAAGAATTGTATACGGCAACATTAATTCCAGAATATGGGTCATGGATTCGTTTTGGATTTCAAAAAAATACAAAAATAAATATTTCTAAATATCCTATAAAAAATCAAGAAGATGAAATTATTATTCAACTCGATAGAGTAACACAAAAACCGATTATTCATTTATTAAAAGAAATGGGAGTAACAGATTTAGAAATTTGTCAAAATTTACAAAATTCTGAATTTTTTTATTTTAATAAACCTCTCGTAACTGAGTCAATTTATCACTCAAATAAAGTATTACGTTTTAACTTAAACAAAAATTATTATAAAGATATTTCTGAATTTTCTCGAATTTTTGATCCCTCTTATTACAAATTGGGTAAAATTGGAAGATCAAAATTGAATACTAGTCTAGATATAAAACTTTCAAAGCGTATAATAACGATCACCTATGAGGATATTTTTGCAATAATTGATAAATTAATAACATTATCTATTAATAAACAAATTAGTGATGATATTGATCATTTAAAAAACCGCAGAGTTCGGTCAGTTGGCGAATTATTACAAAATCTATTCCGTATTGGATTTCAACGATTACTACGTAAATTAAGAAGTCAAACAAATAAAACATACTCAACTCAATTATCGAGTTTTAATATTATTGGAGCAACTATTAAAGAGTTTTTTGCAGCTAGTCAATTATCACAATATATGGATCAAACAAATCCATTATCTGGATTAACGCATAGACGGAGAATCAGTGGACTTGGACCGGGTGGATTTGATCGAGACCGTATTAGTTTTGCGGTTAGAGATATTCATCCTAGTCACTATGGCCGAATTTGTCCAATTGAAACACCCGAAGGACAGAATGTAGGATTAATTGCTTCATTAACTACATGTGCAAGAGTGAATGAAGCCGGTTTTTTAGAAACACCGTTTTGGAGAGTTCTGAATGGAAAAGTAATTAAAAATGGAAATCCTATTTATTTAAGTGCAGATATCGAAGATTTTTATAAGATTGCACCTGGTGATATTGTAACAAATGAAGACAACTATTTGACAAAAAATTTAATTCCTGTTCGATATAAACAAGATTTTTTAACAGTTCCTCCTTCAGAAGTAGACTTTATTGCTATTTCTCCAATTCAAGTTGTTTCAGTAGCTGCCTCTTTAATACCATTTTTTGAACACGACGATGCTAATCGTGCATTAATGGGTTCAAATATGCAGAGGCAATCCGTTCCATTATTATTACCTCAAAAACCTATTGTGGGAACAGGATTAGAAAATCAAATCGGATTAAACTCTGGGATGGTACTTAACGCCCAAAAAGATGGTATTGTAGAATTAGTAACAGCAAATAAAATTATTATACGTGAAGATTCGGGGCGCCACTATAGATATGATTTACAAAAATATCAACGATCAAATCAAGAAACTTGTCTTAATAATAGACCAATAGTTTGGGAAGGGGAAAAGATTAAATCTGGTCAAATGTTAACAGATGGCCCAGGGATAATAGGTAGTGAGCTTTCTTTAGGACAAAATGTCTTAGTAGCTTATATGCCATGGCAAGGATATAATTTTGAAGATGCTATTTTAATTAACGAGCGCTTAGTCTACGAAGATGTTTTTACATCAATTCATATAGAAAAGTATGAAATTGAAATTGATAGAACAGCAGAAATGCGCGAGCAAACAACTAATAATATACCTAATTTACATCTTTTGGAGCTTCAAAATTTAAATGAAGATGGAATTATTACAATTGGTACATTTGTAAAACCTGGCGATATTTTAGTAGGAAAAATTGTCCCAAAAGATGAGTCTGAACAATTACCTGAATCTAAATTACTTAGAGCAATATTTGGAGCAAAAGCCAAAGGAGTACGTGATACTTCATTTAGAATGCCAGAAGGGGAATATGGAAGAGTTATTGAAACATTAACGTTTAATCGACGTACAAAGCTGGCTTACAAATTTGAAAAAATTCAGATTTTTATTGCACAGATAAGAAAAATTCAAGTGGGTGATAAGATTGCAGGTCGTCATGGTAATAAAGGAATAATTTCACGTATTTTACCCCGTCAAGATATGCCTTTTCTTCCGGATGGTACACCTGTTGATATTATTTTAAACCCTTTAGGAGTTCCTTCACGAATGAACGTAGGCCAATTATATGAATGTTTATTAGGATTTGCTGGTCATAAATTAAATCGTCGTTTTAAAATATTACCTTTCGATGAAATGTATGGGCCAGAAGTTTCTCGTATCTTAATTAATAAGAAATTAAGACAAGCTTCAATTGAAAATGATGAAGCTTGGCTTTTCAACCCATATTCCCCAGGAAAAATGGTTCTACTTGACGGCCGAACAGGGAAAGAATTTGATAATCCAATTACAGTAGGTAATGCATACATGTTAAAGTTAATTCATTTAGTTGACGATAAAATGCATTCTAGAGCTACTGGACCATACTCTTTAGTAACCCAACAGCCTCTAGGAGGAAAAGCGCAACATGGAGGCCAAAGATTTGGAGAAATGGAGGTATGGGCACTTGAAGGATTTGGGGCATCTTTTACTTTAAAAGAGCTTTTAACAATTAAATCTGATGATATGCAAGGTCGAAATGAAACTTTAAATTCTATCATTAAAGGAAACTCAATTCCAACCTCTGGGATTCCAGAATCATTTAAAGTTTTAGTACAAGAATTACGTTCCATTGGGTTGGATTTAAGTACTTATAGAATTGATGAGTTTAGTTCAAATCAATCCTATGAAATTGAATTAAATTTAATTGAAAAATACAATCCTTTATTAAAAACCTTTTCTCAGACATCTAATCTGAATAACATTTCATTTTAAAAACTTAATATGATACGCTCCGAAAAAGAATTTGATTATATAAAAATAAAATTAGCATCTCCTATGAGAATATTACAATGGTCTCATAGAAAATTACCAAACGGGCAATTTGTAGGAGAAGTTCAGAAATCGGAAACAATTAATTACCGAACATTTAAACCGGAGATGGATGGTCTCTTTTGTGAAAGAATTTTTGGTCCAAGTAAAAGCTTAGAATGTGCATGTGGAAAATATAAACGAGTTCGGTACGAAGGACTAATATGTGAGCGTTGTGGGGTAGAATTGACAGAGTCCAGAGTTCGCCGTCATCGAATGGGGCATATTAATTTAATTTATCCTGTTACCCATGTTTGGTACACTAATAGTCGACCAAATTATCTGGCGCTATTACTTGAAGTTGAACAATGCGAAAAAAGATTAGATACGGGATGGACAGAATTTACAGATACGCTAGACCTTAGAGAAAAAGATAATAGAGATATAGCGGATTACAGATCATCAGAAATTGAATGTTGTAATTATCTTTCAAGTCCTAAAGCAATTTTTAATTGTAAAGAATTTCTTAAAGAGAAAGCAAAACCAAAAAAATCTAATATTGTAAATTTTTATGATGAACGGATAAAACGAATAAAATTAGCTTCTCTTGCTTATTTTATTGCAGAAGATGAAATATCATTTTATGGACTACATTGGGATTTACAACAATATCGACGCTGTAGAGAATTAGGTTTTACTGGATACCCATTAAAACCGTATCCTAAATCCCATAATCGACGTCGAAATACGCCAAAATATTTATTAAGAGCAACTCCAAATTATTTAATTGGTGCAGTTTTAATTAAACGTGAGTTAGAAAAATTAAATATTGATCAAGAAATAATTAAAACAAGAAATTTTATTACGCTATGCAGTAAAGTACTTCATAAGGACCAGCCTTTCTACAATTTTTCGCATTGGTCAAGAAAATGGGAATACCAACGAATTTATAAATTACGAGACCAATCTATTAAACGAATACGTATTTTAGAAAATTTATTAACAACTGGGGCAAACCCAGCTTGGATGATTATAACAATCTTACCCGTTATCCCACCGGCTTTACGTCCCATGATTCAGTTAGAAGGAGGCCGTTTTGCAACTTCTGATTTAAATGAATTATATCGAAGAATAATTACAAGAAATAATCGTCTTCTTAGATTATTAGAAATTGATGCCCCACAATTAATTATTCGAAATGAAAAACGAATGTTACAAGAAGCTGTTGATACATTAATAGACAATGGAAAACGTGGGAAAATTGCTTTAAGTGCAAGTAATAGACCACTAAAATCATTATCTGATATTATAAAGGGAAAGCACGGTCGTTTTCGTCAAAATTTACTTGGTAAACGTGTCGATTATTCAGGACGATCTGTAATTGTAGTTGGTCCAAGTTTAAAATTGAATCAATGTGGTTTACCTTACGAAATGGCCATTGAATTATTTCAACCATTTATAATTCGTGAATTAATTAATCAAGGGTTAGCAAGTAATATGAAAGTTGCAAAAAATTTACTCCAACAAAATGAACCTATGATAAATCGTGTACTTGACAAAGTCTTAGAAAACCATCCAATATTTTTAAATCGAGCCCCAACTTTACACAGATTAGGAATTCAAGCATTTCAACCTATTATTGTTCAAGGTCGTGCCATTAAGCTTCATCCTTTAGTTTGTTCGGCGTTCAATGCCGATTTTGATGGGGATCAAATGGCTGTCCATCTTCCACTTTCTATAGAAGCACAAGCGGAATGTTATATGTTAATGTTAGCACCTTATAATTTTTTATCACCAGCAAATAGTGACCCAATTATTATGCCAAGTCAAGATATGGTTTTAGGGTGTTATTATTTAACTATAAATAATATTACTGGATTATTGGGATCAAATCATTATTTTTCTGATTTAAATGATGTTATATTGGCTTATGATCAATCTAAAATTGAGATTCATACCCCAATTTGGGTTCGATATACAAATACAATTTTTTGTCCGTTGAACATTATAAAAGTTATACATTTACAAGACGAAAGTTATATTGAATATTATGAAAATATTCAAATACGTAAGGATAAAAATAATAAGATTATTGTTCAATATATAAAAACCACAACGGGTCGTGTTCTTTTAAATTATATAATTCAAACAACATTAAAGATTGAATCATAACCATTTAAAATATTTAAATTTCTAAACAATAATTGAGAAAACTAAATATGAAAGATTATATTTATCAAAATACACTTATTAATAAAAAACAATTAAAAGAATTATTAGCATGGAGTTTCTCAAAATACGATGCTATGCAAGCTTCTTTATTGGCCGATGAATTAAAATACCTTGGATTTAAATACGCAACACAAGCTGGAATCTCGATTAGTATAGAGGATTTAAAAGTTCCCCATACAAAAAATGAGCTGTTAGAAAAATCTAATAAAGATATTGAGAATGCAGAAAAAATTTGTTTAAGAGGTAAAATTACGAATGTTGAACGTTTTCAAAAAATTATTGATACGTGGAGTATCGCTAGTGAATCTTTAAAAGATAATGTAGTTTCTTATTTTAAGACATATGACCCTTTGAATTCAGTTTACATAATGGCGTTTTCAGGAGCCAGAGGGAATTTATCACAAGTACGTCAATTAGTTGGCATGAGAGGGCTTATGGCGGATCCTAGTGGAGAAATTATGAGAGTCCCGATAAAAAAAAATTTTCGCGAAGGGTTAACAATTACTGATTATTTAATGTCTGGTTATGGGGCACGAAAAGGCATTGTAGATACAGCACTAAAAACAGCAAATTCAGGTTACTTAACAAGACGTTTAATTGATATTGCTCAAGATATTATTATTAGAGAAAAAGATTGTTTACCCTATTTTTCTTTTCTAATAGATATGGAAAATAAATTCGATGAGGGACAACTTATAGGACGAATTTTATTAAAACCAGTTTCTGATCCAAAAACTGGAAAATTAATTACAGGAGGTAATAAGTCATTAACTTTAGAATTATTAAATTTATTTAAACAAAAACATGTTTCAAAATTCTATATACGTTCGCCTCTAACATGTAGTTTGTATCATTCCATTTGTCAAATGTGCTACGGCTGGGATTTATCTAATAAAAATTTAGTTGATTTAGGTGAAGCTATTGGTATTTTAGCGGGACAATCTATTGGTGAACCAGGAACTCAATTAACAATGCGAACTTTTCATACGGGAGGAATATTTACGTCTGAAGCACGACAACAAGTAATTAGTCCTAAAAACGGAATTATTAAATTCTCTAAAATTTTGAAAACATTAATATTACGGACAAATCGAGGAGAAGAGGTCTTAGTTACGAAAAACTCTGGATCTTTAATATTAATACCAGAAGAATTTAATGAGTCTATTGTACAAATTGAATTGTTAAGAAATACAATGTTATTTGTAAAAAGTAATCAATATATTAAGAAATATTCAATAATCGGCGAATTAATAAGTACAGAAAAACAAACCTTAACTGAAAGAAAACGAATATTAAGTGATTCAGGAGGAGAAATTTATATCCCTTGGTTAAAAACTCGAACAAATTTAATTACGCAAAATAAATTAGTATGGATTTTATATGGACAAGTTTATCAAGCACCAACAAGATCATTTTTAAATTTTTATAGCGACTATAAAATTAATAAAAATAGTTATATTTTTAGAACAAAATTGATAAACCAATACTATGGTTATAGTAGAGTTGCAAACCAAAAAAATAATCTCTTAGAACAAAAAATTCAAATCACAAATGAACTATACTGTTTTGGGCCTAATTGCTGTATTCAGAAAATTTTGAAACCTAAAATTGATAAGAACTATCTGTTTAATCAAAATAACTTGACCTATTTGATGAATCTGAAAGATTCAAATTCTCAAAGTTGGAAAAAATGTACAAAATATAAACCTTTTGCAATTTTTTTCGAAAATCATTTTAAAACTTTAACAGGGGGGGTAATGTATTATGATCAACGAATTAATAACAAATTATTCATAGATATAAATAACACTCTTATTAAGTATAATGCACCATACCAAATAAATAAAAAAGATTATGAAAAACTTAGTAAAAATCATAGCGAAAACTATTTTAAAAATTTAAGAAGAAAAATCGACGATAAAGGATTACGTTTTTATCGAAATTTTTTAAACTATCAAAAAATCGAGACTATATTTTTACAATTAAAATTGAAAAAGAAAATCACCCATAATTCCTTAATTTGGCTTTCTGAAGAAACTTATAAATTAAACTGTGATAAAAATGTTTTATTAATAGAAAATGGTAATTTTATTTCAAAAAATTTTGAAATCATTCCAAATATCATTTCAAAAACAGCCGGAATTGTAACTATTTATCAAAAAAATAGTATAGTCGAAGAGATCGCAATTAAAAGCGGATTCCTTTATCAAGGTAAACAATTTGAACAATTAGATAAAACTGTATTTTATCCAGGGGAGCTTATTTTTGATAACATTAAAATAAATCAACCTTCTTTATGTGAACATATTGATAATAAATTAAATTCACAATTGCTAATTCGTCCTTTTGTAATTTATGAAATACCGAAATGCAACTTTACAAATAACTCAAAATCTTTAACTCTAAATAATACAATTAATTGTTTATATAAAACAAATCAAAAAATTAAAACGTCAAATAGTATAAATTTGATTTCTAAACTGATAACTCTCAAAACAAACAACTCAGTAAGAAACAATACAACCATTGAGTTATGTAATTGTTTGAAAAATAAGTCAGTAAACATTAAAATTTCAGAAAATTTTATTTTAAAGCATCACATTCCACCTCATTTAAAATATACAAACTTACAGTATTGTTTACTGACTCAACCAATTCAATTTATTGATTCGTATACAACTATAGGATACCTTGAGTCAGTTATAAAAAATTCTTTGGAAATAGTAAAATTTAAATCAAAACAATTAAAGAAAAAACAAATTTTCTTAATCTCAAATAATGATTGTATAACAGTTAAACGAAAACAACTTAAAGTTAATCAAACAGGCGAAGTACTAATTGATAATGGAAAATTTATAACGTTACAAAAAGGACGTCCTTATTTTTTCCCAAATTGTAAAATTGAAGATTCAAAAGAAAAGCTTGCGTTGCAGTATAAATTAATTCATTTAAATACTAGTATTCTTAATACAAAAAGGGATATTTTTTTAAATTATTCAGATATTACAAAACGGGGTTTAATAGAAAGAGTAAATCCAGAAAAAAAATTACACGGTTTACAAGTTAAATTTTCAAAAATGTTTATCAAAAAAAATGGTAAATTCTACAGTTCGCCAATACCATTATTTTTAAAAAACTTTTCTTTAGTAAAAAAAAAAGAAATAATTTTCAACAAAAAAACGAATAATGTAAGCAACTTTACCGTTAAAAATACCCAATTAAAAATTAAACAATGTGTACCTTTATTATTAAAGAGCTCAGACTTAATGTTGAATAAAAGACAGAGACAAGATCCTTTTTATATCAATTTAATAGGTTTAAAATTTTTAAAATATCCTTTCAATAAATCAATTGGAATTCACTCAATTACAGAAGATTATTTCGAACAAGAAGTAAATAATGTATATTGTAAAAATGGTGAATTTATTGAAAAAGGAGAGATAATTGGTTTATTAAATTTTGAAAAAGAAATTACTGGCGATATTGTTCAAGGGCTACCTAGAATAGAGGAATTATTAGAAGCCCGAAAGAAAAAACCTACAAATAAATATCTAGCAACAAATCAAAAAAAGAGTTTGTTAATTCAAAAAACGAGTATTGATTCTAGTTTTGAATTTCAAAAACTTGGAACAACAATAAAGGAAAATGATAAAATTAACCCACATAATTTATTAAAAATCTACTTTAATTATTACGGAGTAAAAAAACAATTCTTTTGTAAAAAAAAAGATTTTGCGAGTTCTTACCGTTTAACGAATAATTACGAAGCAAGTTATAGAACATTTAAAAAAATTCAATTATTAATATTGAATGCCATTCAATCAGTTTACGAATCACAAGGGGTATCAATTGCAAATAAACACTTAGAAGTTATAATTAAACAAATGACAACAAAAGTGTTAATAACACATGAAGGTCATACTCCATTATTACCTCGAGAAGTAGTTGAGCTATATCATATTCAATATATTAATCAAATTATTGAAGCGTACCATAAGCGTCCGGCTTATTATGTTCCTTTATTATTAGGAATTACAAAAGCAGCTTTAAATAATCCAAGTTTTATTTCGGCTGCAAGTTTTCAAGAAACTACGCGTGTATTAACAAAAGCAGCTATTGAAGGGCGTGTTGATTGGTTGCGTGGATTAAAGGAAAATATAATTATTGGTCATTTAATACCATCCGGAACCGGATATCAAAGTTACTCAAATTGTTTTAATCAATATTCAAAATATAAAACAAAAATCTCTTAAAAAATATAAATTTATTTCTTTTCAATCTAGTAATCTTCGTCTATACTGAACTAAAACAGTAATTGTTTAATTAAGGAGTTATAAAATTTTATGGCTGATATTAACTTAGCCCAATTATTAGAAGCAGGTGTTCATTTTGGACACAAAGCTTACAGATGGAATCCAAAAATGTTTCCGTATATTTATACGGAACGAAACAATATTCATATTTTAGATTTAGTCCAAACAGCTCAATTATTAAAACGAGCTAATTCTTATGTTAAAAATGCCTCTCTAGAAGGAAAAACATTCTTATTTGTTGGGACAAAACGACAAGCAAGTGCAGTAGTGGTGCAAGAAGCAAAACGCTGTCCTTCTGGATATTATGTAAATCATCGATGGTTAGGTGGTATGTTAACAAATTGGACTACCTTAAAAAGTCGTATTGAACGTTTAAAAATATTAGAGCAGCAAGAAGTAGATGGTATTTTTAAATTGTTACCAAAAAAAGAAGCATCATTACGTTTAAAAGAATTAGAAAAATTAAGAAAACATTTAAATGGGGTTAAAGATATGACAAAATTACCTGATATTGCAATTATTATTGATCAAAAACGTGAAATGACCGCTGTTCAAGAGTGTCGTAAATTAGGAATCCCAATTATTTCGATTTTAGATACAAATTGTGATCCTGATTTAATTGATATACCAATTCCTGGAAATGATGACGCAGTAAGATCAATTAAATTAATATTAAACTCATTAACTAATTCTATTATTTCAGTAGTTTAATTTGGTATTAATGATACAACAAAAAAAATAATAACAATTTTATTGATCTAATCACTTCATAATATCCGTTTGGATTCGCAAGAAATTATTAAAAAAATTTATAAGAAGTATCGTTAACATAATAATAAATTATTATGTTAACGATACTTTTCCACCTGCATCTTCAATTTGTTTTTTGGCATCTTCTGCAGCTTCTTTCCCTAATGCTTCTTGTATTACTTTAGGTGCAGATTCTACAAGTTCTTTTGCTTCTTTTAGTCCTAAACCAGTTAAAGTTCGAACAACTTTTAGGATTGCAATTTTTTTATCTGCTGGAACTTCATCTAACATAACATTAAATTCAGTTTTTTCTTCTACTTCTTCAACTAGAACTGGAGCAGCAGCCATTACTATATTGCCACCAGCACTTGCTGATGCATCTACTCCAAAAGTTTCCTCAATTGCTGTTACTAGCTCTGATGCTTCTAATAAAGTTAAAGTTTTTAATTCTTCAACAATTTGATTAATTTTTTCTGACATAAAAATATTTATTTAATATATATATAGTTTTTTGTAAAAATTTAAATCTAATAAATTAGTTAAATCCATTTAAATCTAATTGGATAGAAGGGCCCATACTATTACAAATAAATAAACTTTTAAAATATTTACCTTTCACACCCGATGGTCTATTCTGTTCAATTGATTGGTACAAAGATGCTAAATTTTCAATTAATTGATTTTTTGAAAAATTTACTTTTCCGAAATTGACATGAACCACACCTGTTTTATCTGCTTTATATTCAAATTTCCCTTTTTTAAAATCAGATAATGTTTCGCTTAAGTTAGTACTAACAGTTCCCGATTTTGGAGAAGGCATCAATCCTTTTGGCCCTAAAACTCGACCAAGTTTTGCTAATTTCGGCATCATATCAGGCGTTGCAATTAATAAATCAAAATTAATAATACCTTGACTAATTGAATCAATTAGGTCTTGACTACCAATAATATCTGCGCCAGAGTGATTTGCTTCATTAAAATTAGCTTCATTAGTTAAGACAGCGATTCGTATAGATTTACCAATGCCATGTGGTAATGTTACTGTTGTACGCAATTGCTGATCTGCATATTTCGGGTCAATATTTAGATTTGCATGTAATTCTACAGATTCAATAAATTTTGCAGTCGCTGTATCTTGAAGGAAACTAATGGCTTCTTCTAAACTTGAATAAACACTATTTTTAACTTTTTTACGGTTTTCAGTTTGACGTCGGGATAATTTTCGCATATAATTTCTTTTTTTTAAATGTATAAACTTAAATATTAGTCTATAATTGTGATACCCATATTTCGGGCAGTTCCCTCAACAATTCGTATAGCACTATTTATTTGAGTAGTATTTAAATCTGGTAATTTAATATTAGCTATTTCTTCTACTTGAGTTTTTGTTACTGATCCAACATTTATGCGATTTGGAGTTGCTGACCCTTTTTTAACTTTCGCAGCATTTGCTAATAAAACAGATGCAGGTGGTGTTTTAAGAATAAAAGTATAACTTCTATCTTCATAAACTGAAATTTCTACAGGAATAATAAGTCCAGTTTTTTCAGTTGTTCGAGCATTATATTCTTTGCAAAAAGCTGCAATGTTCACACCATGTTGACCTAATGCTGGACCAACAGGGGGGGCTGGTGTCGCTTTTCCAGCGGGTAATGCTAATTTAATTAGTGCAGTTATTTTTTTTGGCATATCACTTTACGTCATTTTTAAGTATTTTTATCTATTTAGTCTTCTTTTAATTCTTTTTTCTACTTTTGTAATTTTAGTAACATCTCGTGTTCGTATTTTACAACTGTAAACTGATAACGATTTAATTTATGGTATGGGAAATTTAATTGTTATCAGTTCGAAGAAAAAAATAATATTAGAGAAGGAAGTTCAGTAAGTGTCAACTCATTATAAGATTTTTGATTTATTTAAGTATTAAATTTTTTAACTGCTTATACTCCAACAATATCTTACATAAGAAATTAAAAAAATTATGTACCAGGGTTTTTATCTAAGAAGAAGATAATTTAATATTAATTTCAGTAATTAATATTTTCCATAAGACTTAGAAATAAAACATAAGTCTACGCCGAATTTAAAATTTACACAGAGTTTAGGACTACTAAAAATTCTATTTATAATAAATACCTCTTATGTTTAAGAGAAACGCGCCCTGAAGGACTTGAACCCTCGACATCTAATTTTGGAGACTAGCGTTCTACCAACTGAACTAAGGACGCACAACGAGTTTTATTCTAATTAATATCTCTTAAAAAAACAAGAGTCTTGATTGGACTTTAAATTTATAAATAAATCCTAATATATACAAACATATATATATGAGAAACTTTAATGCTAATGCACATTTTTCAATTTCAGAAACCCCTTTACCTTACAATTTTCTCGCAGAAAAAATTGTATTAAGTTGTTTATTAATTAATTATGAAGCAGTCGAAATTGCTATAAAAACTATTCGAACTGAAACTTTTTATTTTGTAAATCATCAAGAAATTTATAAAGCGATTATTGAAATGTACCGAAAAAAAGTTCCCATAAATATTATTTCGGTCAATAATTTTTTAAAAGAGACAGGATGTTTATATAAAATTGGCGGTACAAAGGTATTATTAGAATTGCTTAATCAAATTCCTAATTTAGTGTACCTTGAAGAATATATTCAATTAATTCAAGACAAATTTTTAAGACGTTCGTTAATAAACTTAGGCTACGAAGCGATTAACTCAGCTTATATTACAAATATCCCATTAGAAAAGATTTTGAATGATTTTGAAAAAAAATCGTTTAAGTTAACAAGTGAATTAATCGATGAAAAAAAATTAACTACTGCCGAATTATTTTCAACTGTTTTTTTCGAATTGAAAGAAAAAGCTTTAAAGCCAGAATTACCAGGATTGGCATCTGGATTTTATGATTTAGATGCTTTAACACAAGGATTTCAAAAATCTGATTTAATAATTCTTGCAGGTCGACCCTCAATGGGAAAAACAGCTTTTGTTTTAAACATAACTGAAAACATATTAAAAAACTATAAATTACCTATAATATTTTTTAGTCTTGAAATGTCAAAAGAACAATTAATATACCGTTTATTATCGACTGAAACAGGAATAAGTCAAACGCGTTTAAAACTTGGCAATCTATATAAAGAAGACTGGCATAAATTAAAGGTAAGTATTCAAAATTACGCTAAATTACCTTTTTTTATAAATGATGAAGCCGAGATTACAGTTCAAGATATTCGTTCTAAAATAAAAAAGATTTTATTCGAACAACCCCAAATAGGGCTGATTATTATTGATTACTTACAATTACTTTTAAACTCAAAAATAAAAAGTGAAAATCGAGTTCAAGAACTTTCACAAATTACACGATCACTTAAAAGTATAGCTAAAGAATTTCAAACTCCAATTATTGCATTATCTCAATTAAGCCGTAATGTGGAGAATCGTATAAATAAGCGTCCAATTTTATCTGATTTACGTGAAAGTGGCTCTATCGAACAAGATGCTGATTTAGTATTAATGTTATATAGAGAAAATTACTACAATTCTACGACTGAAAAAATAACTCCTGCTGAACTAATAATTGCTAAGCACCGTAATGGACCTTTAGGTATTATTAACTTATCTTTTCAAGCTGACCCGACTAAATTTTATAATACATTTAATAATTTATTATAAATTGCCCAGATCCAGATTCGAACTGGAGACACGAGGATCTTCAATCCACTGCTCTACCAACTGAGCTATCCGGGCTTAGTAACCATTATACTACATACAACTAAAAATAACAATATTGTTATTTTTAGTTGTATGTAGTATAATGGTTATTGGGTGTAGTAATTAATATAACATACTAAAAAATTGAAATATGTCAGGATTGTAAAATAGCAGCATACGATTTAAAAGTATATAAGTATTAGAACTATACCTATCTCTTAAAAATGTAAAAATCTAGTTATTTACATTAACAATATTTTTTAGATTTAATTATTAAGTACTAACAGCGTGCCAGAATAATATTTAGGATTTATATATTTAAGAAATAAAAAATTGTAATAATCTCATTATCTGATAAATACTTTTTTGATTTATTGCATAAATTGGTATATTTTGTTTATTTGCTAAGTTTTTTAGTCGAAAATTCTGTCGAAGATGTTTTTTTAAACCAATTATAAGATTTGCTTGTTTAATTTTATTTGTAAAAATAATTTTATCACCAAGTTTTACTAGAATTTCTCGGACTAAATTATTTGATAAAGAATAAGGATAAATAACTAATGTTAAAGTTTTGAAGTGTAATGATTTAATACTTTTGGATTGATTGACTAAAAACCAGTTTTTGTGAATTGAAATCATTTCTTTATTTAAGGATCTTGAATTTTTTATGAAAAAATCTTTTTGGAATTTACTATAGTTTATTATCAACTTTTCATTTTTTTTAATATTACGAATCTGCTTAATATAAAAGTTTCCACGTAATATTAAATCAACGGAATGCTCAACATTTTCATAAATTGTCCAAGAAAATAAACTATTAACTTCAATTGCAAGTTGAAATGCAGGATATGATTTTCGTTCTAAAATACTTTTTTGCGTACCTCGTCGTTTAGCTTCTTCATCACTTATTGTTACGTATTGAATACCACCAATTAAATCAGATAAAGATGGATTTTTAATTAAATTTTCCAAGCAGTTCCCATGCGTTGTTCCAACTAGCTGAACTCCTTTTTCAGCAATAGTTCTAGCCGCTAAAGCTTCGAGTTCAGTACCAATTTCATCAATAACAACTACCTGTGGCATATGGTTTTCAATAGCTTCTAACATTATTTTATGTTGAAGCTCCGTTTTTGGTACTTGCATACGACGTGCACGACCTATCCCACTATGAGGTACATCACTATCACCCGCGATCTCATTCGATGTATCAATAATAACAACACGTTTTTCCATCTCATCTGATAGAACCCTTGCAATTTCTCTAATAATTGTCGTTTTACCCACACCTGGTTTACCTAAAATTAAAATAGATTTACCAGATTCAAGTAAATCACGAATAATTGAAATAGTTCCAAAAATTGCACGACCAACCCGGCATGTTAATCCATTAATTAAAAATTGTCGATTTCTAATACAACTTATACGATGAAGTGTTCGCTCAATACCTGCTCTATTTTCTCCAGTAAACTTACTAATACGTTTAGTTATATAGTCAATATCTTGCCATGAAATAATTTTTTGCGATAAGTATTCAGGTCCAGTAGTAAAGCGAGCTTCTGGCCTTCTTCCTAAATCTAAAACAATTTCTATTAATTTTTCTTTATTTGGGTGGCTATTTAAATGTTGATAAATAAAAAATGGTAAATTATTTAGTAGTTTCTCTAAATCATCCTCAATATTCATTGAATATAAATTTATTTAAGATTTAATTAAAAACAAGTTTACAACTGCTTTATAATGTTAAATCCTATAAAGTAGTTGTAAACATTCTACTCAAATCGTTGTTTTAAACGACTTGCTTTTCCACGTAAATTTCGTAAGTAATATAATTTTGATCGACGAACTTTTGAATGACGTATTATTTCAATTGACGCAACTTTTGGAGAATGTAGTAAAAAAATTCTTTCAATACCAATTCCTTGAAGTACTTTTCTTACTGTTATAGTAGTATTAATAGAACTATTTTTTTTAGAAATTATTGTACCTTCATAAAACTGAACTCGTTCTTTATTCCCTTCAATAATTTTAATACCCAGTTTAACTGTATCTCCAATTTGAATCTTTGGAAGATCGGGCTTAATAAAACTCTTATGTAAATCATCAATTGCTTTTTGATTATTTATACGAAGCATAAAAATTATAGTATAGATTTAATTAATTAATCATCATATTACACTTATATCATTAAAAAAACAATATTCAAAATTATTGAATTGCATCCGACTGGGTTCGAACCAGTGACGTTCCATAGGAAAACGGATTATGAGTCCGGTGCCTTCAACCACTCGGCCACGAATGCTATTGGAGCTGATGGGAATTGAACCCATGTCCATCTAAAGTTGAATACTATACTCATTTACAGGTTTAGTTCCAAAAACTGGAACATTAAAAATTTAATGTGAGTCTAAACTATATACTATATAAAAGTCTAGTAAGAAGAGAAAAATATTTAACAAACCAAAGTTATATTAAGCCATTAAACAACAAAATTAAAATTACTTAATGAAGATTTTGTTGTTATTACTTTTAACAGAAAAGGAATTGTGTTGTTAGCATTTATTAATAATTTAGTATTTTTTACAAAGATTACAAACTTTGACCTGCTATATAGGAATCATTTTTAAATGTCGAAACCAAATCAACCCCTAAAATAATTTCTTCGAAAAATGGTATTTTTCATATTTTACTCGAAAAACCCAATAAGCATGAAGGGAATTGAACCCCCGACTTTCAGAATCGGAATCTGATGCTCTATCCACTGAGCTACATGCTTTTTAAAATAAGGTAACTCTATTAAGATTCTTTAAAGAATCTTAATAGAGTTACCTTATTNGCTACATGCTTTTTAAAATAAGGTAACTCTATTAAGATTCTTTAAAGAATCTTAATAGAGTTACCTTATTTGTATCATCTTAATTTAGAAGTAAATCTTACCACCGCCCCATCTTTCAGCAACAATTTTAGGTTGTAGCATTATATGACCTGCAATTGAAT
>JALLPF010000094.1:15000-17500 GCA_036939455.1 Cyclotella distinguenda | reverse complement strand
TACTTCGGTCATCGTAGCCGCTGTAACATTTAAGTAAGAACCTTTAACTTCACCAGTCGCAGCACATGCACGGTTAATACCTTCTAAACAATTTAAGTAACGTTCTCTCCAACGCATGAATGGTTGTGAGTTAATGTTTTCATCATCTTTTAAGAAGTCTAAGCCACCTTTTAAACCTTCATAAACTACACGACCATAGTTTTTACCAGAAAGACCTAACTTAGGTTTTACAGTAGCACCTAATAACGGAGCACCATATTTGTTTAAACGCTCCCGTTCTACAATAATACCTGTAGCAGGACCTTGGAATGTTTTTAAATATGAATGAGGAATCCGCATATCTTCTAAACGTAAAGCAGAAATGGCTTTAAATCCAAAAACGTTACCGATAATAGATGCTGTTAAATTAGATAAAGAACCTTCTTCAAATAAATCACATTCGTATGCGATAAATGCAAAGTATTGATCTGTAGCACTCGGTACTGGATCTACACGATAAGCTTTAGCACGATAGCGCTCACAAGCTGTCAATAAATCTGTCCATACAACAGTCCAAGTAGCAGTAGAAGATTCACCAGCTACGGCAGCAGCTGCTTCTACTGGATCTACACCTGGTTGTGGTGTAATACGGAATAATGCTAACACATCAGTATCTTTTACTGTGTACGCAGCATCCCAGTAACCCATTTTAGCATATGGAATTACACCAGATTCGTAACGGTCACTTTTGATTCGAGTCCGTTCTGATACAGATTGAGACATTTATTTCTCCTTAAAGTAAAAAGGCAATATATAATAGATTTAACTAATTATTATAAATTAGTTCTTATCAGTTGAATTCTCTAAATTATTAGGAATAACCTTAATGTTAATTATAACATACTTTTATTTTTAATTGGTAATTAATTTATTTAACTTTGTTATAACTTTTAAGAATAAATAAATAATCGAGACTGCGTATTATTATTTATTTAAATTCAATCTTAATTTATTTATAATAAGAGATATGGACATAATTTATGTTATATAATTAGTGTATTCAATTTAATTATGAATCAATCAAATAAAAATTTAAATAATACTATAACCAAATTAGTAAACCAACCTTACAGATATGGTTTTTCGACTAGAATTGAAAAAGATATTATCGAGAATGGTTTAAATGAGAGCATCATACACTTATTATCGAAAAAAAAAAATGAACCAAAATTTTTATTGGAATTCAGATTAAAGGCGTATAAAAAATGGAAAAAAATAACCCCTCCTGAATGGGGTGAGTTAAAATTTGAAGAAATTGACTATCAAGACATCATATATTATTCAGCACCAAAAATAAAAAAAAAGTTGAATAATCTAGATGAAGTTGACCCACAATTATTAGAAACATTTAATAAATTAGGAATCTCACTGACAGAACAGAAACGGTTATCCAATGTGGCTGTGGATGCTGTCTTTGATAGTGTTTCTATCGTAACAACATTTAAAAAAGAATTATCTGAGTACGGAGTTATTTTTTCCTCAATTTCAGAAGCTATTCATGATCATACAAAACTTATTGAAAAATACCTAGGAACAGTCGTTCCTATCGGGGATAATTATTTTTCAGCTTTAAACTCTGCAGTTTTTACAGATGGATCTTTTTGTTATATCCCAAAAGATGTTATTTGCCCTTTAGATCTATCAACGTATTTTAGAATCAATGATAAAAAATCTGGTCAATTTGAACGGACGTTGATTATTGCAGAAGATAATAGTCAAGTAAGTTATTTAGAAGGTTGTACAGCTCCACAATATGATAATAATCAATTACATGCGGCGATTGTAGAATTAATTGCATTAAATAATGCTAAAATAAAATACTCAACAGTTCAAAATTGGTATTCAGGTAATGAAAAAGGACAAGGTGGGGTTTTTAATTTTGTAACTAAAAGAGGATTATGCGCTGGAGATTCATCAAAAATTTCTTGGACTCAGGTAGAAACGGGATCATCAATTACCTGGAAATACCCTAGTTGCCTTTTAATAGGGGAAAATGCACAAGGAGAATTTTATTCTGTTGCTTTAACAAATAATTATCAACAAGCAGATACTGGAACAAAAATGATTCATATAGGAAAAAATACTCGAAGTCGTATTGTTTCAAAGGGAATTTCAGCAGGAAATTCCAAAAATACATATCGTGGCTTTGTGAACATTAATAAAAAAGCAGTCGGAGCTCGAAATTATTCTCAATGTGATTCTTTATTAATTGGTAATATGTCAAATGCAAATACATTTCCTTTTATTTCAGTTCAAAATTCTCGAACAAAAATTGAACATGAAGCTTCCACTTCTAAAATTGGAGAAGAGCAACTATTTTATTTTCTACAACGTGGTATTTCGATAGAAAAAGGAATTGAACTTATGATCAGTGGCTTTTGTCGTGAAGTTTTTACAGAGTTACCTCTAGAATTTGCCTCTGAGGCAGATCGTTTATTAAGTTTAAAATTAGAAGGAAGTG
>JALLPF010000094.1:0-2500 GCA_036939455.1 Cyclotella distinguenda | reverse complement strand
ACATATGTAATTTGGTTATTGTAATTTTAGAGATTATATAATTTCTAATTGTTATTCTACTAACTAATTGAAATAGCACGCGCTAAGAAGAATGCCCAAGTTGTTCCAATACCACCTAATAAATAATGCGCTAATCCAACAGCTCGCCCTTGAGTAATACTTAAAGCTCTTGGTTGAATTGTAGGAGCAAAATTTAATTTATTGTGTGCCCAAACAATTGATTCAATTAGTTCTTGCCAATACCCACGTCCACTGAATAAGAACATTAAACTAAATGCCCAAATGAAATGTGCTCCTAAGAAAATCAAGCCATATGCTGAAGATGCTGAGCCATATGACTGAATTACTTGCGAAGCTTGTGACCATAAGAAATCACGTAACCATCCGTTGATGGTAATTGAACTTTGAGCAAAGTTTCCACCAGTAATATGTGAAATACTTCCATCTGGTGTAATCGTTCCCCATACATCTGATTGCATTTTCCAGCTGAAATGGAAAATTACAACTGAAATTGAGTTATACATCCAGAATAATCCTAAAAATACGTGATCCCAACTAGAGCTTTGACATGTACCCCCACGCCCTGGACCATCACACGGGAAGCGGAAACCTAGGTTTGCTTTATCTGGAATTAGTTTTGAACTACGTGCGTATAATACGCCTTTTAACAAAATTAAAACTGTTACATGAATAGTAAATGCATGAATATGATGTACCATAAAATCAGCTGTA
Source organism: Cyclotella distinguenda (assembly GCA_036939455.1). NCBI lineage: Eukaryota > Bacillariophyta > Thalassiosirophyceae > Thalassiosirales > Thalassiosiraceae > Cyclotella > Cyclotella distinguenda. The sequence continues at coordinate 1,768 of JALLPF010000094.1, read as the reverse complement.
CCTAATTTAATAGGCATCATTGCAATTTTACCACCGACTTCAATAACATCGCCACCAAAAGCATAACTTGTCGTTGCTAAGGCATTTGGTGCCGTTGTTCCAGGTGCTAATAGATGGATGTTTTGAATCCATTGTGCAAAAATTGGCTGTAACTGGATTGCTTTATCTGAGAACATATCCTGAGGTCGTCCTAACGCTCGCATAGTATCGTTATGTACATAGAATCCAAAAGCATGACAACCTAAGAAAATACAAACCCAGTTTAAGTGAGAAATAATCGAGTCTCTATGTCTTAAAACACGGTCTAGTAAGTTGTTATAATTATTTGCTGGTGCATAATCACGAACCATGAAAATAGCCCCATGAGCTGCTCCACCGACAACACAAAAGCCTCCAATCCACATATGATGTGTAAATAAAGATAATTGTGTTGCATAATCAGTTGCAAGATATGGATATGGTGGCATTGCATACATATGATGTGCTACCAGAATACTTAAAGATCCTATCATTGCTAAGTTAATAGCTAATTGCGCATGCCATGAAGTTGTTAAAATTTCATATAGTCCTTTGTGTCCTTCACCTGTAAATGGACCTTTATGGGCTTCTAAAATTTCTTTCATATTATGTCCGATACCCCAATTTGTACGGTACATATGACCAGCGACAATGAATAAAACGGCTAATGCTAAATGGTGATGTGCAATATCACTTAACCATAAACCACCAGTTACAGGATTCAAACCACCTTTAAAGGTTAAGAAATCTGAATACTCACCCCAGTTTCCACCAAAAAATGGAGCTAAGCCTTTACTAAAACTTGGGTATAATTGGGCCATTAACTCTCGATTAATCAAAAATTCATGGGGTAAAGGAATTTCTTGCGGTGAAACACCTGCGTCTAGTAACTTATTAATTGGCAATGCTATGTGAATTTGATGACCAGACCATGATAAACATCCTAATCCTAATAAACCTGCTAAGTGGTGGTTCATCATAGATTCTGCATTTTGGAACCACTCTAATTTTGGAGCAGCTTTATGATAATGAAACCAGCCAGCAAATAACATAATTCCTGACATAGCTAAACCACCGATTGCTATCCAATATAATTCCACTTCACTAGTAATTCCTTCTGCTCTCCACATTTGGAACCAGCCCGATGTCGTTTGAATTCCTTGGAAATTTCCACCAACATCGGCATTTAAAATTTCTTGACCCACTATTGGCCAAACAACTTGTGAACTTTGTTTAATACTAATAGGATCAGTTAACCAAGATGAGTAGTTAGAAAAATATGCACCATGGAAATGCATACCACTAATCCATAAAAATATAATTGCTAATTGACCAAAATGAGCACTGAAAATTTTGCGAGAAACTTCTTCTAATGAACTTGTTTGACTATCAAAATCATGAGCATCTGCATGTAAATTCCAAATCCATGTAGTAGTTTTTGGACCTTTAGCTAAAGTTCTTGAAAAATGTCCTGGTTGGGCCCATTTTGCGAAACTAGTTTCGACCGCGTCTTTTTCTACAAAAACTTGTACGTTTTTTGAACGACGCTCTGTTGAGCTTATTGCCATTGATTTTCTCCTTTTGGGAGACGGAAATTTATGAAACCCTCATAAAAAATAAAAAATGGTTAGTTGTATTAACTATCTTTTAAATACAAGTTTTCGTCAATCATTATACACGATTTTTAGGTTTTTCGTTAAAACTAATGCAAAAAAAATCAACAATTAACAAAATTTTGTTTTAGATTAAG
>JALLPF010000093.1:0-17846 GCA_036939455.1 Cyclotella distinguenda | reverse complement strand
TTAGATCCTTTCACTCATGTGTACATGTTTGATATTGGGTAAGTAGAGACTATTGGTATTCTATATCACTTCACTTTGGCTGGGACAATTTAACATTATTCGTTTTATGCCAGTTTTCCACCAGTCCTTTTGAATAAACTAGCAGATATATGGAACTGCAGTGGATCTGAGTTCCTCATCTGCTACCATGGGCCAAAAATAATTGTTGACAAATATGATTTCAGCGTTGAACTTATGATGGCAAAATCTTCCACTCCGACAATGGAAGACTTCTTTATTTTACATAAAATCTTCCACTCCGACGATGGAAAGACTTCTTTATTTTACGCAAACTCCACCAATGAAGCATGATGCTGTCAAGGTCCTTTCGCCGATGACAAAGAGTGACAAGCTGGACGATAAGGACAAGGACAACAAAAAAATGAAGCGACAGAACTACGGTGGTAATGATCGCATGCGCGACGCCGTAAATCATTGGTTTATTCAGCCACTGCGATCAACTTCCACTTTAACAAAGGACAAATTGCTGCAACGTATCATGTCTCTGAATCATCACTACAAAAATATACCCGTCCAGACCCAGACAAGAGACAAAAACTGGGAATATCTCCTGGAAGGAAAAAACAAGTGTCTGAAGAGAATATAAAAATTATTATCGAATATGCCATCCCTCTTATCAAATCAAATGAACCAAAAACAGTGGGAAAATAATTGACAAAATACTTGAGGTCGAGCCGCAACTCCTGTCGAGAAAGAAGGCAAGTGATTTTTACCACAACACATTCAAGAAACATCTGAAATATTTGCTTGGTGAGGAGACAGAGAAAAAAAACGTAGCAATTCTCCTCCTCCCTTGCAAAAAACTCTCACCACACCAAGTTTCATCAAGTGCGATTGATGGTGATGGTGGCGGGTGGTAGAGAGTGCATGATTTAAATTTTTGATCGAATTAAAGTGGAAGTGATAGATCGCCGAAGAAAGGCCCATTCGATTCTATCAAATCGTACAGTATTGAACAGTATTAAACAGTATTGAACAGTATAAGATACTGTTTCATCAGTATGGGACGGTATTCCATCCTGGTGGTCATGGGTGCTCTTGGATGTTCTAAGTTCTAAGGCAACAAGCCCTGATCTTAGCTCAAGTGGCGCAACAAAAATTAATAAGGATTAGAGCGTGTCCTTAGACAACGAAACAAAAACTTTTTCAGTTTTAACCGTTAAAGAGCACAAGTGAGTCGCTAGTTTAGGGGGAATTTACCCCCCAAGACGACTCGATCTGTTATGGTCGAATTTCCACTATAAGAGCGTGTCCTTCGGCGACAAAAAAAACCCTTTTCAGTTTTAACCGATTATGAGGGCAAGTGAGTTGCGTGTTTAGGGGGAATTTACCCCTTAACACGACTCGATCTGTTATGGTCGAATTTCATCAGAGGAAAAACTTCCCCCCCCCTTATGTTCCCCCACTTTTTTACATTCAATCATCCTTTTTACCGGGCCACCGCCTGATCAATCATTATTATTTCATGCAATCCCACATGAACACACTACCACCCCCCAATCCACCAACGCGTGGCACCAGTCCATCCACTGGAACAAGAACCACGCCTATCCAAAGTTTTATTGCCCAACAAGACAAGACCTTTTGCACTAGCCTCATCAGCGCCATGCTTCTTTGCATACCTTAAACTGCTAGCTTGGGTGCTGTCACAAACGTCTCACTCTGAGCCGGTGGCTCAGAGCCACAAAAATCTTCATCAAGATCAGTGAGGTTGATTGGTGTCTCATTTTCAGACAAAGATAGGTCATCGCCGGCCGATGGGTTGCTACTGTCCATGGCAACTCCTGTGGTAAGATTAATCCCCTGGTTGGCATCTTCGGTGCAGTTATTGAAACCAATCTACAGTTGAAGGTCAAATTGACAAAAATACTCAATCAATACAAAATTGAATATCGCGCCATTTGTATTAGAATGTGTGATGAGGCAAATAATGCAATGATGATGGAAGTTTTGGGTGAGCAAGTGGAAGAGTTGAAGGAGGACATGAAGGTGGAGGAAAACTTGGCTGATCAGGAAGAGCAAGAAAAACGAATTCGCAACAACTAAATGATATGTTATTTTACAATTTTAACTGTCAGTTGTTTTGTCAACTGAAATACTTTTTTTGTACACAAATAAATATTATACTATTTGTATCTGTCATTAATGTTGATTCGAACGAGGTTTACACAGATTATTTTCAACAACAACATTGTGTAATGCATTCCTAGGGAGAACAATCGCTTGGTGCCGAAAAACCTCTCTATCACGTCGTCTCACCTCAGTTCCTCTTTGGTAAGTTGAGAAGTCATATCTTCCCAATGTTCATGAGCTCCAAAGAGACCGGAACATCATTGATTGTAGTCTCATTCAATGAGAACATCTAGGTGACTTGTCAATGCAAAAAATGTGAAGTTTAGCAAGCGCATGAACAAGACCTACAGTTTTGGTCAAAGAAAATGTTCTGTGGTATTGCCATCCTTTGAATTCCCCAACCATGGAAAGCTGACCAAAACAACACTCTACTCGAATTCGGAGCTGTGAATGATAATAATTGTACTCGTCACGACTGTCAGAAACAGAGGCAAAAGGAGTTGCCATGTATAATGTGTTGAGATAAGCATCGTCTCCCAATCGACATAGTCCATCCTTCATTAGTCCAGACTCTAACCTCCTGTACAATTTGCTACCCTCGAACGCCAGACGATCAGAGGTGGCACCACCACAGCAAATTAAAATGTCAAGAATGCAACCTGGTACGTCTGACGCTGCTTGACAATTCAATCCATACTTGTTTTTCCTTCCACAGAAGTATTTTTTCTCACCAATACCTGATTTCTTTGCGTCCTTCGTCGTAGGCTTGTTAATCCAAATTAAGATGCCATCGATGGCTCCAGCGCATATAGAAAAACGTGCTGTGCTGACCGCTTTAAATCCTAACACAATTTGATGTTGTTATTCTTGTTCATACCCTGTAGCGGGTGAGTGGTTGAGCAGCGCTCCCGGGTAACCGGCGTCATGGGTTCAGACCCCGGGCGATGCAATTTTCTATCTGCTTAGATCGCTCATTCGTTGGGTAGATAGTGTAGAGGTGTTCGGTCGGCGAGTGTTCTCTTCCGACAAGTGTAATTTCGGTATATCTTTGTCTTCATGTATATTCGTCATCACTGACCAATGTAACATACTATAAAATTTGAATTACATTATTATGAATAATTAGGTACTTATAGTTGACTCAATCGATGTTGTCATAACAAATTAAGTACGAGTAAACATGGCTGATTGCGTACAAGGGTCATTGTTGACAAGTCCTGATCCGATGAAAGGCCAATAATGAACCGGAAAATGTGATATTACCCCGTAGCATCAGTACTCTAATTGAGGTTGACATTGATACTCGATACTCTCACACAAAGAATTGAGGGATTCTTCATTGTGGTCATTATAATTTGCCATGCCATTGTTTACGTGATGGTTGACAACAATATTATCAAAACTGGTTTTGTCGTCGGAGATCAATATGTCTCATCGTTCACACGGCTGCTATGTGTCTTTCCTTTTGAAATCTCCTACACTTTCACGTTGCAGCTACTTATATATGACAATCATCATTAGTTTGAGCCCTCTTTCAAATTTAGAGGTCCAGTCAACGTCAGCCTACGTCCTGCTAAACAGATATAACTTGATAGCTTTGTCTATAACAACGCATGTGCTCCTTTCCGCCAGTTGTCCCAGCAATTCCCAGATCAACATCAACTCTCCTGCTCAAAAGGATACACATCAAAACTATTGTACATCATCGCCATCATCTCAGGAACATCCGATCCCAAATCGACCGCAGGAAAGATCTCCATCAAACTCTGCACCAAACCATCCAGGCTCGAATGAAACAGAGCATAGGATCCCGGAGGATGGTGCGGCCCTAGTTGAGTGGGACGAGGGTGAGAATCCATCAGCACATACGAATATCCGTTCGTAGACGATCGAGGCGGGAGTAGGACTAGTATCGTCTCTGGTGGTTTGGTGATGGTGACGGCAGTACAGGATTGTGGATTCGTTGCATCCTCCTGACATTGGGAAAGAATTGATGTTAATCCGACCGGATTCCCCTGGGAGTTTGCTGAGGATAGTATCCCTTGACGGGGGTAACCTTCCAGTAATCTCATGGATTCAAACTTTTGTGAGCACTCTGATAACAGTTCTTCGGTGGAAGAATGCTCCACCTGTGAGATTCGATTATTCTTGAACTCGCAGTACGTTTCAATTCCGGATCGAATCGATTCGCCCAAGAAGGAAGAATCCAAAACATTTTCTAATGGCACCCCATGACGAAGTTGGATCAAGGATCGATGAGCCATGGTCAATGCGATCGAGGTGCAGGCGCTTCTGCCGATGCTATCATTGTATTGGTACACGTCGGAATGGATTATTCGCGGTTCGTCGTCGTGTCCGCCTGCTGCCGTGGCGGATACTCCGCCCAGTAACAAATCGACGGCCCGTTCCAAGTTGCCTCCTGCGTTGGCCAGTGCCTGGATCGATTGGTTTAGATCGAATCCGATTGACACGAGCGTGTTGATGCTTTCGTCGGACATGGTGTAATTTCACCCGTTTGGTTGGCCATATCGGGACGTACTATAACTATACTTACTATAAGTACTTAACTTGTATAGTACTTATAAGAAGTAAGCATAAGTAGGTAAGTAGGTCCTTAGCGTGGGAGGGTAATGATGACGATGAAAGTACGACACAATGACGTTACCTTTTGTCACAGCGACATTATTGGAACATCGAAATCTATCGAAATATCGAAGAACATCATCTACAAGCGAATCACTGTTCACTTCGGCTGGATAAACCCCGCCAACAATGAGCCAAGTATACTCCACTGAGCCCGCCCCCACCGGCCGAGTCATCTTAACCACAACCCACGGCCCCATCGACATTAACCTCTTCTGCAAAGAATGCCCCACAACAACACGCAGCTTTCTCCAACTCTGCCTCGATGGCTTCTACGACGGGGTCCTGTTTCATCGGATCCTTCCCGAGTTTTTGATTCAGACTGGTCTCACGAGGGGACCTGCGGAGGACACCGTTGCCGATGACGTCATGGATGAGTATTTGAGGGGGAGCTCCGCGGTGTCGTCTGCTTCGTCCATGACGGGAGATGTGTTGGGATGGGAGAGGAAACGGTTGGAGTTGTCGCCAAGGATACGATTTAATCATAGGGGTCAGGTTGCGGCGGCTCTTCCGTTGACACAGAGCGGGCATGGTGACGATGGGGAGCATGATAAGATGCTGCGGTATCAATTTTTCATTACCTTGGACGAATCTCCGTTTTTGGATGGGAATCATGTCATTTTTGGGACTATTGTCGGCCCCACCATTTTTAATGCGATTCGCATTGGCAAGACTGAAGTGGACGAGGCGACGGGGTGTCCGATGGATATGACCGACTCTCCGCCGAAAATAGTGAGCGTGAAAGTTGATTACCACCCTTTTGATGACTTGGTGGTCACGTCCGAGAGAAACATTCCATGGAAACTGGCCAAGGCCGGGGAAGCGGGAGAGAAGGGCTTGACTGAACAGCAAATGAGAAAGAAGAAGCGAAAGGGCAAACGTGATTTCAATGTACTCAGTTTTGGGGATGAGGAGAGGGATTATCATCCTGTTGTGAGTCAGAGTGGAGAAGGGGGCAGTGAGACGGGTGGGACGATGAAGAGCAGTCATGATGTATTGTCTCACGAGAGTTCATTTCTATCATCAACTATTGATGCTGCTGTGCGCAAGAAGATGACGGACGTTTCAAATGGTGAACCTCAGATGGATCGTTTTGAAGTTGGTGTTCCAATCAATAATGATCGCGTTCCAGAAAGCGATGACACAGGGAATGATAATGAGCGACAGTTGAAACGTTTTAGTGAAGATCGTCCAGTTGAGACTACAGAGTCTTTGAACAACACCGACTATAAATCAACTCAGTCTGAAAAGAAGAAACAGTTAGAGCACGTTCCTCCGTCAAAATCCAAGCCTACTGGTGAAGTCGAAGCACGAAGAGCAAAGTACTTGAAGAATGGGTGCGGTACCTTGGCAAGTAAAAAAGAACGACTCAAACGAGAAGATGATACAATGTCTAAGTTACTAGCATTCAGGACTAAAGTATTGAATACAAAAGCCAAAGAGAGCCATCGTGATAATTCCCGCGACATGACGAAAGGAGTCTCGGCGGATGACGCTCTGGCATCGCGTATGGCAAAACGTATGAAGCAAGCAGCGGATGAAGACGAACGAATTCGACAAGAAAAAGACTACATGACATCGAAGCCCGGATACAATGGTCTTTTGGATGAGGAAGGAAGTGATATCAGCGATAATGAAGGAGTGCGTAATGAGGATTGGATGGGAGTCAAATTTAAGTGCAAGAGACACGTGGATCATGATTCGAGAATGGCAGCCGTGGAGAAGACGGGATCTTCCAACAATCCAGAGAGCATGGTGGGTGGAGATGGGCGATCCACTGATGATTACCTTGTAGTTGACGGGAACAAACGAGTTTCTGACGAACGGCATGATTCGCATAGGAAACGTCACGGTCAACGTCATGAGTGGCATACCCGTTGCAGAGGCCACGATCGTCGTGGAGAACATGATCGCTAGAGGCAGAGTAACACGCCGAAATCAACCGCGGTAAATGCATAGGACATCTCAAATCGCTTGGTCATGGGGTAACTATTGTAATCAGAGACACTAACATTATATACGGCGTTCGTAACACACCAAACCAAGAAGACTCTAATGTACGACGGGACATCAACAAAGTAACAATGAATATGAAATAATATTCTAGATAGAAGCACAGACGTGTAGCATATCCGGAAACAAAACGGATTCCCCAACCACCACAACTTCGTCACTATAACCATTACTGCGGGATTGTGTCGTTAAAAGGCAATAATTCCTCAAGACACATATTAAAAAATGTACTTATAATATTCGTCACCCTTGTCTTAGGCACAGGAGCTGCAACATGTGCAGACAACCTCTGGTGGATTACCCGCACAATCCGTAACCAAGACTCCGAGGTTTCCAGGAGGTGTCGTTGTGTTGCGGTTAGCGCAGACTTCCTCCGGCATCGTCCCTACCAGATTGTTGTCGCTTAGGAATGCAATCCCTGCAAGTAATGTCAAGGAAACGAAATGTTTACATATGAAAGCGAAAGAGTGTCAAAAAGAACAACAGGGTTGCAGACTTACGCAGTTCATCCAGCGCGCCCAATTCAGAAGGGATTGTGCCACTTATCAAATTATGGTCTATTTGAAGGAATGTTAGTAGACTCAACTGCCCTATTCCTGTTGGAATAGTTCCGGTGAGTAAGTTATCATTCACGTCCAATTGTTGTAATGATCCCAAATCGTAAATTTCTTCAGGTAATGAACCCCCTAAACTGTTGAAATCCATGTCGAAAATGAGAAGGCGTTCAAACAATCCGTACGTTGTTGGAATGGTTCCACCAATGTCACCCTGCTCGAGAATGAGGAAACGAAGGCTGTTCAAAGCACCCAATTCGTTAACCAGAGTCCCACCTAAACCATCACCCTCAAAATCGAGTTGGTCGATGCACAGATTCAGATTGGGTGTGTCGGCACCCCAGCATGCGATTCCACCCCATTCGCATTCATTCACCGGGGTCAACCATGCGTCGGATGACGTGTCACCAACTCGGTCATTAGGAACTCCAAACGGGGTGACAACCCTCTCACAGCTCAGGTTCGCAGCGGCAACAGCCTCCGGGTCGCTCAAATCTGCGGGTGCATTGCATTGGTCCCATGACCCACCGTTGGTCGCAAAATAAAATGCAGCAAGAGTGTATCGCTGTAGTGGTTGGCATCCAGTATCATCTGGACAGATGAAAACTGTATCCTCATTCGTGATCCAATTGAGCGCCTGGGCTTGAGGAGTTGTTGGATCATCGAAGAGTGCATCCTCCGAGAATGCTGCGTACAGTTGGCGGAGTTGGAATGCTCTATCTTCGGAAGTGAGGTTGCACGGGAGTGATGGCGCAGGTGTCAACAGAGTTGGAGAAGGGCTCGGTACAGGTGTCACCAGAATTGGAGCTGGGGTCGGTTCTGCTGCCAGAGGCTTTGGGAACAATATGTGTAAGTCGTCCGCTAGCTTCAAAGACAGGTGGTAGAGTTCAAAACAGTTACGGAACGTACCGCAGGAGTTGGAGGAGGAGTGCTTGTCAATGATGGCTTTGGTGATGGAGCAGGGCTTGGTTCCGGTGTTAAAAATACGGGAGATGGACTCGGCGCAGGTGTAACAAGAATGGGAGCTGGACTCGGTTCTGGTGCAGTAGGAGAAGGAGCGGGGCTCGGCTCGGGTGTAGCAACCGATGAAGCGGGGCTCGGCTCAGGTGTAGTAACAGATGAAGCGGGGCTCGGCTGTGGTGTGATTAACGATGGAGATGGACTCGGTTCAGGTGTGTCTTGCTATGATATAATGAACAAAAGTTGATGAGTGCTTTCATGAATCATTGAAAATCTAGTCTTACGATTCAGTCTTACGGTGGGGGTTGGAAAGGTAGTGCTGACCATCGGCGATGAGAGATAGGAGATGGATAAAAAAGGATCAAGATTAGTTCAGGACTGTGCCCTGTATGATATTTGTCATAGTGACTGTTGCATGGGAGAAGTCGCTGTAGATCGTGAAAACCATTTCGAATTCTCACCTTTTAGTTGGCCTTCGAGTTGGTCGATTTGTCAGAGGAAGTGATCCGATCTGCATCATTCGAGTCCAGAAGGCAACATCTTCTGTAATGTCTAAGCCAGTCTCAGCATCGGCGCTCGCGGTGGACAATCGATGAGAGGCGCTACTGCCTCTGATTGAGTGATGCGGTCTGGAACTCGCAAATCCGCTACATCCGACAAGTATGAATGCCGACCGCATCATTGCCATCATTTGTTTACTTTCGAACGCCTAGATCTTCAGCCGATATGTTCTTTCAGGTCGATTTCGTAGTCCTTTCTCGCACAGTGAATGGTTTAATTCTGTTGTATATTATCTTCCAATTGTAAAGTGGATTGTTTGATAAACGTGCAATACTTTCTCGTTTCGAGCAGGGCTAAAAAGTCGACTCGCTATGATGATGAGAGGAACTGTGAAGAGATAAGTGATGGTGTAGTGGGCATGATGATGATCCTATGATAAGCGTCCTGAAAAGATGGCGTCAAATACGTTAGGCTAGAGATCAAGATACACATTTAATTTAACGGAATTGATTTAAACCGAGAAATCGCCGTATACATCCCTGTGCTAATAAAATTCTTAGCGGACTTTTTCTATGAACTAGCGAACCAAGGCAGACAGAGAAACAAACCCGCCAATTTTGATTGACTCCATTGTCGATTCGCTTCAAATACGCCCTTACAAAAAAACTGAATCATCAAGAATTCGACAAAATCCACCTTTAAATTTTCCTCAATTACAAACATATTATTGTTCAAAAACGAAAATCAGAAGGTATTATTTGGTTAGAATCACGTTAGAACATCTACCTACCAGTACATAGCAGTAAATAGCAGTGATGGATTTCGTGATACTGCGTCGAGCAGTCCCCCCCCACAATTCCACAGAACCCCGCAGAATGTTTGACGGCTCCTTCCGAACCAACACGCGAGAGATCAATCTCGCAGGTGCTTCGGCATCCAAACGCTCCTCCCGTACTTCTCACATCAAGCAGGCAAGAGAGCAGAGACTCGCTCGTGCGGCGGCCAAGGCCGAATCGTCTGCGGCTGGGGTGTTGCAAAGATGCTGGCGGGGTGTTCGAGGAGGGTCGGCCGAGTATTCAAATCGTCCATCCTCGGGATTTAATAGATGCGGGAGGAAGGGTGTTTCGTTGGTTTTGATACATCAATACCGTGATTCGATTCAAGACTTACTTCAATACGTTGGATCTCTTCAAGACATTAGCTCTACTGATACGCTCCTTTCTCGAGTATCACAAAAACGACGGCATATTTCTTGGACGGCGTCCATGTTAGCATTTTGTTTGAGTCCTCCTCTCATCTCCTTCTATGCAACTACAAAATTAGGCGTCGAAACCTCCATGCGTCAAGATTTATTGTCCCTGGATTCCTTGCTAAAATTGTTTTACGACGTAACAACAGTGGGAGGGCGTCCCTTTATCTCTCCGATTGCGGCAAGGAGAATTGTGATCACCATAGTTATTCTCCTTCGTCAATCATTCGAATTCCTTTCTTCAAAACATATCCTAGGAAGTAATGATGACGTTCTAAACTTGGCTATTATTGAGGACGAAGACCTACGACTCGTTCGCCTCTTAAATTATTTGTTGAGATTGTATTTCATCCCTGGGGGAAACTGGACATTTGGGAACGCTACCTTCGAAATGTGGACACCTAAACCAAGTGATTATTATCTCAGTATTCTTCGCAAGCATTCATTGGGCGATGCGAGTAAGAGAGATTGCGTAATTGGAGCAGACTGGATGATTAATTTATTTCTCTGTTTTAGAGATTCATATAAACTGGAACGTGAATCGAATTCCAATTCTGCCGGCCAAGCCGACCACATGGATATTGACCAAGAATCTGAACATGATATGTCGTCGAATGAGGTCATTCAAAGATTGTTGTTGAAATGGTGCTGCCATGTTGTATTGCATTTCGCGACGTTGGAGCATCATGAGCTGATAGTTGAGTTGTCGAGCTTTCAGGAAAACGTTCTATTGACATATCAACGGGGACTTGCATTGCTCGGATCCATAATTCTTGCTTCAGGCAGGCATCCTCCCAACAAACCAACTTGGATTGACGAACCATTGACACACTTTTCATCGTCACTAGACCAGCTAGTGCGTGGCGAAACTACTACAAGTGGTTCCGAACTTCCTTTAACTGAGACTCCATCTGCATTCTGGACTTCGATTCTAGTACACTCCCTTTCTCGTGGGATGTGTGCTATGTCAGAGGTTATCCAACACCAAAATTCCACAACTGACAACTGTAATATACCCGGGCTCATGAAACAGTTTTCTCCGTGTTCTTTTGTATCCTTCTCCGATCCATGGTTATCTGCCGTCTCGGAGGTATTACATTCACGCGAGCATATTGTTCTGGAGCAAGTGATTTTTCATTTTGATAAATCCAAGAGTCGATCCCAGAACAATCCATTCATTTCAACTTCGTCAGTTCCTATCATACTTCGATACACACTTGAACACCAATCGGAATTAGCCGTTCTTTCGAGCTTCGCTGCTCGTGGGGATGACATTTTAAGATGGACTTCATCTTCCGACGGCAAAGTTGTTGACTCAGTTAAATCTGGTGTGTTACATGCCGACACGGTGAAGGCATTCGCTGGAGAAGAAAGTGAAACGGATAGTGATGATGAGCAGGAACTGTTTCTACACCAAGCAAACCACCCTCAAAGGCAAAATCAATCAAAGCAGACTACAAGTGCAGGGAAGTACTCGCGGGCTAATTTGCAGACCATGCCAAAGTTGGACAATTTGTTTCAGACCAGCGTACTTCAGTCGAAGAAGAGGTACGTGGATAGATTTAATCTGACCGCCAGCGAAAATAAGATGCAAAAGGTTATGCTTGCAGAGAAAATCGGGAAAGGAGAGTTGATATATCAACTAGGCGAAGCTCTCTTTACTTCACAACCAGCGCTAACACAAGCACCATGTGCAGCATTGGTATCATGCTCTCCACTATTTTGGCCTAGCCAAGCCCGGGAATTCTTTACCAGTTCCCTTGCTGCTATTATGACGCAATTCAGCGGTCTCAAGGCAGGAAGAAACGCGTCATCGCCCCTACTAGCCAAGTTGGCATTTCAGGACACTTTGCTCTACGGTCTGTGGTTTGAGGCCTCCGAAAATGTAGCTCTGATTTTATCAACATCTTTAATGCCTTCTTCGTCGCTGGTTTCCGATTCATCAAAATTATCAAAAGCTTATGACTCCTTCACTGTCTTTTGCGACTTACTTTCTCACAACTTGCTGGCTGTGGATGATGACTTTTTCATTCAAAAATACCACAATCCTCAAAATGGAATCGCTGCTAATGTGCTTGTCGTCATGCTGAAGGACCTTCTGAATGATATGTTTTGCATCCGTCCAGTTCTTGCGTCGGACATTTCTTCTTATCAAGTGATTTTACAGAATCCATCACATCCACCGTTTCAAAAAGTTCCACAGTTATCTTTTCAACGCGCACGGCTTCTACTCTCTGGAACGAAGTTGTGGAACTCTCTTTATGAAAGATGGTGTCGTCTGTTCAGGACCATTCAATTTTGCACTGAGGAGAGTTGGTGGTTTCCGCATTTGTCGTACAGAGGACAACACGACAGCAACCCCATTATTCATAGTCAGGTGACGTCCGTTGGTCAGTCGATCGAAGATGCAGAATCCATGGATCAGATTAGTTTCGATCAGGGTGCAGCAGTTTCCAACACTGATGCTGGAGCTGATTCACTCGCGAGTGCATTTCGAGATCCTATGATGGCAAGAGTCCTTACTTGCATCCCCCAGGCCATGCCATTCAGACGTCGGGTTGATCTCTTCCAGTCATTGCTCGAATCTGATAAACTCCTAACACAAGATGAGACTGCCGCATTCCAACAAATGATGATGAACTTCATGGATTCTGAAGGAAACAGCTTCTCAGGAAGAGAGAAGGTTACAATTCATAGAGATTCACTCTACATGGACTCCATGAAGAGCCTTATTCCCTTAGGAAAGAGGCTACGGAAGAAGTTACAAGTGACTTTTGTGAACAAACACGGCGTAGAAGAAGCTGGGATTGACGGTGGTGGTGTGCAAAAGGAATATTTTGATGGTTAGTTCAGTCGCCACCCTATCCTCGTACTTATTCCATTGTTCTCTCTTCCGAATGCTCACACCCCACTGTTAATTTCTTAATATCGTTTGAAGACTTAATAAAAGATGCGTTTCTACCAGCGGGTGAACAAGTCGACGTAAACGAAGCTGACAATTCTTCGGACCTTTCTCACCCAGATTTCTTCGTTGAAACTTCGATTCAAACATTGCAAGTGAACACTGCACTAGGAAGTAGTGAATATTTACGACATTATGAATTCCTAGGCCGCGTTCTTGGAAAAACCATGTATGGTTAGTATTGAGAATCCCAATGTTGGTTCTCTCTTGAATAATTGTACTCTTAATAACTTCGTCCTCTGATCAACTAAATTGTCTGAAACTATTGTGAACAGAGTCAATTTTAGTGGAGCCTCAATTTTGTTTGCCGTTCCTGAACAGTAAGTCTGTTCCTCTCGTCAAAGCCCGGTTTACTGTATGCAACCATTCAATCAATCAATATGTTTTGTTTACCGTACTTATTGACGAAGAACTTCTTGGGAAACAAAACTCATTGGACGATCTCAACAATCTTGACCCGGGTAAGCCCGATAATTCTCTGTTTCTTCGTCATGTTTCTGTTCATCTTATCATCAGGAACTTGATGCAAACATCGCAGAATATTACAAACACTTGAATTCTCTTCGACACATGAGCACATCGGACATTAAGGAAATGGGTCTTACATTCGAAATGACGACCCTCGACCCTGCGACGCGGTGGGGTCATAACTCAACGTCAACAGTTGAGCTCACCCCTGGTGGAAGTAGCATTCAGGTCACCAAAGATAATGTAATACAATACATTCATCTCCTTTCTCATCAGCGCATGAATGTATTAGGAGCACGTCAGACAGCTGCGTTTCTGTACGTTACATCACACCACAACCGTCTTATTGTTAACTCATTTGTCTCACACTTGCTTGCATGAACTCGTTTAACATCACGTCGTCAACACGGACATCATGATGTTGCAATAGCCATGGTTTCCGTGAAATCATACCGGCTCCGTGGGTCCGTCTCTTCTCTGCATACGAGTTTCAAAAACTCATCAGCGGAGATGATACAGTGAAGGGGTAAGCAGTTGAAACGATTCGATTAAAACATTTAATACGAATTTTTCTCATGTCATTTCGTCAATTCAGAATCGACGTCAGAGGAATGATGCTGGTCATGCGCTATTCCGGCGGATTCCATCCGTCACAACCGATAATACAATGGTTGTGGGAAGTAGTGGACGAAATGAGCCCAAGTCAGCAACGCAAGTTTCTAAGATTTATGACAAGTTGTTCGCGGCAGCCACTTTTGGGATTCAATTCGTTAGTTCCTGCTCCATGTGTGCAGCAAACGCGTCTTCGTGAAGATGATCATGGCAACGATGTTTCGGATGAATTAAACATGGGGAATATTCGTCTCCCCACTTCGTCAACTTGTATGAATTTGCTCAAATTGCCGAAGTACCCGAGCAAGGCCATGCTGAAGGAGAAGCTTGTATATGCTATCGAATCTGCAGCAGGATTTGAATTGTCGTAGCTCGGGTAGTGCGTTCATGTCGTGTCCTTGCTTCCCGATAGCCATAATAACATTATTGACTATGAAGTATTTGTATTTTGGCTATCAAGTATTTGTAGCTATTTCAAAACTTTGCTTTATTGTTAATCAGCCAATCAAGCAGCCAGTCAGGGAGCGTACCGTCACTGGTCCGGCACCTGTCATCAACCTTCGAACAACGGTATCATCCTGATACGTTGCTTCCCCACTTTCGTTCACTTTTAAATTCGATTTCACACGATCCCACACCTTCAGAGCACCCTTGCTCTTCAGCATGACATCAGGTTCACAGGGAGGCAAATTCTCAAAAAATATCAATTCCCCGTTAGGGACTGAAGCAGGAACGTCCAGCAGTTCAACTGTCTCATCATCACCATCTTTTCCATCCGAGGCCGCGAGTAGCATAGCTGCGGACTCGATGCCCCTCATTTTGGCCGGCTTTAAATTGGAGATGCAAACAATTTTGCGACCAACGAGTTGATCGAACGGTATTTTATTGGCGAGTCCTGCCACGACGGTCCGTGGTTCTGCAGGAACCCCGGCTTCGTTGATATCGCCACAATCCAACTTACATACGATTAGACTGTCGGCTTCCGGGTGAGGTGCCGCTTCGGTGATGGTTCCAACCCTGAGGGCTATACGTCGGGCATCTTCAACAACATTACTTTCCTGTGCCACGGCCACCCGTTGTTCGGTTTGTTGATCGCTCCCCTTAGCTTCAGGAGCCCAGGTGTCCCTAAGAGTGACCACACGATTGAACACAGGGCTGTCTTCCGTAGAAGAAGAGTCCAATGCATAATACCCACTGCGCTCGAATTGGTACGCCAATGAAGAGTGATAGACTTTGTCCATCTCACTTTTTGTATTCTCGCTCAGTTGTGCAAGCAATCGTCGTGCATCCGATTCAACGGAAGGCTCGACCACCACATCACTCAAAACCTTCAACGAATCGGGGTTAATGTCATCCATAAAATCACCAGTATCCAACCCGGGTTCCTCACTCTTAAACAGCCTATCGTACTGCATAACCGTGCATCTGGAAGCGGTCGTCGCCTCCACCCATTGAATGATACCATCGACGCGCTTCCAACCTTCCGGGGTCACCCCCGCCCGAGTTTCGGGGAAGTAAGAGCAGATGAGTTCCACCGGCTCGTTGGTTGCCGGATCTCGAACCACCTGGTTGCACCGGATGACGTAGGCGTATTTGAGCCGAACTTGTCCGTTGGGCAAAAGTCGTTTGAATCCGTTGGGCGCCATACCTCCGGTGGCTTGTCCGTCCGGTCCTTCCGAGTCGAAGAAATCACTCCTCTCAATGTACAGAGTTTTACCAAATGGGACAGTGCGATCACCTAATTCTTTCCGTTTTGGATGCCTCGGAACCTCAAATGTTTCGAGGCTCGATCCTTTGAATTAAGTGGACGATAGAATGGCATGAGAAACAATGATGGTACTTTGATCGAGACACCAATGGCTAGTTTCACACTCTTGTATACATGGATAGGACCACAGACAGCTCTCTCACTCACCATCCCAGTTTTGTATAATCACCTTCAGCGGCTCAAGAACGGCGAACGCCCTAGGACACTCCTCATCCAAAACTTCCCTAGCACAATCCTCCATGATTGTAAAATCGATATTGGAATCGGACTTGGATATCCCCATTCGTTCGCAGAAGAGTCGAATGGCCGAGGGTGGAATTCCACGACGACGGACTCCCGAGAGGGTGGGCATTCGTGGGTCGTCCCATCCGGTGACCCGTTTGTCGGTTACCAATTGGATGAGTTTTCGTTTGGAGAGGACGGTGTACCTGTTGCAGGGGGAGAGTGGCGACGGGTGAGACACGTGTCAAAGGTGTTGGGTGGCAAGTGGGTCGATCTCAGGAAAACCAACACTGACTTTAAATTCAAACGGCTGAACTCAATCTGCCTGGGCTGGCACTGTACCAATCCCTCCCTCAAAACCCGCTCCGCCACCCAATCGTACAGAGGTCGATGATCCTCAAACTCCAAAGTACACAGCGAATGCGATATGCCTTCGACGGCATCGGCAATGGGGTGGGAGAAGTCGTACATGGGGTAGATGCACCATGCATCACCGGTGGCTTGGTGGGATTCGTGCTTGATACGGTAAATGACGGGATCTCGGAGGTTGAGGTTGGGCGAGGTCATGTCGATTTTGGCTCGTAGGACGTACTTTCCGTCGGGAAAGTCGCCATTTCTCATCTTTGCCAAAGATTTGACGAGCGACAGTTGTGAGTCCGATCTACTCTTGTATTTTGTCATGTAGCATGTAGTAGCATGGATGACAACATCATGTCAATGTCAAGTCACTGCAAGTCAACTCACCCCCCGAAACAATGCAAGATTGTCCTCCACAGTCCTCTCCCTCCATGGACTATCTCTCCCTCCCTCGGTCAATGTCCCCCTATACTCCCTCATCTCCTCCGCAGTCAATTGATCCACGTACGCCTCCCCCCTCTCGATCAATCTTATGGCCGCCTCATAAATCAGCTCAAAGTAATCCGAAGTCTTTCTCACCCGTCCATACCAAGGCCCCACATCCTCTCCCACGGTCTCCCCTTGGATTTGAAACGAGTCCATCCCCCGTTGGATCCACCGCACATCCTCGAGGATACTGCGGACGTATTCGTCGTCCTCCTTGGATGGATTGGTATCGTCGAGTCTCATGTGGCATTTTCCGTCGAAGGAGCGGGCCACGTCAAAGTTGAAGTTGACGGCTTTGGCGTGTCCGAGGTGGAGGTAGCCGTTGGGCTCGGGGGGAAAGCGGGTGGTGATTGTTGAGGTTGAAGTTGAGGTTGAGGGGGAGTCGAGGGAGGTTTGTCTTTGTTGGATTTGCTTGGTGATGAAGTTGGGGGCGTAGGCGAAGCTTTGTGCGGAGTGGAGGAGGAGGAGATGGAGAAGGATCATTGGGATTTGGGATGGACGAATGACGAATGGAGCTGGTTGGGTCGATTGGTTTAGGGCTTGTGGGGCCCGTGTGAGGACATTATGGGCCGTTTGGTTATGATTGATTGTGGCCACGTTGAATTGATGGCAATTGGCAATGTCTCGTTCCAAGTTGGATGGTGCGGATCATCACAACATACTTTAATTATTATGTTCTGACAAACAACATCATGATGTGTGGTGATATTCGTGAGCTCGTTATTTTTTTGTTTGTGATACTGGGAGTTGAGGGAGTTCGTTATTTTTGAGTGAAATATAGGAGTGGGGCAAGTGTACTTATACTTACGAACTAAGGCATGTAATCTGCAATGCGAGCATTGATGCCGGAGGGTATGCAGTCATCCGACTGCTCCCTCCTTTTTCCCCTATAGTATTGTCGTGTAGCTCTAATTCTAC
>JALLPF010000092.1:0-17924 GCA_036939455.1 Cyclotella distinguenda | reverse complement strand
GGACCACTGTCAGGATCAAGGCGATGCGTGCGTTTTCCTAAGCTTGCGTGGAAAACTGAATTTTACAGCGATGATGATGATAACGAGATATGACAGGTTGAGGAGGTACGTAGCGGACATCAAAAGGCCAACAACATCGCTAGAATTCGCTGTTCTATGCAGTAAACATTACTATGATCTTGATGTTGTTGCGAGCGAGCAGGTGAGGACGTCGATTAATTCTAAACCAAGCTTAAATTATTATGAGATACACTCAATCTGCTGACATAGTGTTTCATGTCCCAATCCTTGAAAAGGGAATAAACAAAGTCACCTGCAATGTAACCTACTTACGAAAGAACATAGCAACAAGAACCACATTGCACACCCTCAGGATTAAAGTCGCTTCAAACTCTTCTTCTTGCTCTTCTTATCGAAAATTTTCCCGCCCGCAGTGGAAGTTGGAGCAGACCTGACAATGTTACTGCGACTTCCATTTCCCAGTTTCATACTCTCACAAGGCGCGTTCGGGAACGTGGCAGTCGTTGAGACACACGCCGGCCCAAAATCGTCACCCGCATCACAAGTATCCATTGGGTCCTCCTCGCTCTTTGCCTCTCCACGGATCGAGGCACCGGGGGTACTCCATCGCTTCAACCCGTGAACACCCGCCAATAGCTTGGCCCTCCGGGCGTACTCATCGTAGCTCTCCATAAAGTGTTTTCCCGCCTCATCGTTCAGACTACTCTCTGGAAATGGCACGATGAGCAGGCATCGAATGACGGTCAAGACGTGACTCAGGGATGTGTTGGGGGTCCAGTCCTTCTTGAGCGTGTTGACGCAAATTGATCCCGTGGTCGGATCGACGTTGGGATGATAGATTTTGGTCAAGAAGTATCCTCGTGGTGGGGTATGGGGAAAGTCGGTAGAGAGGACTAATTTGAGTTGAAAGTAGAAGGTGTGATAGGGAGTTTGTTCGGGTCCTTCGATTTCGGCCTAGATAAGAGTTGACGTAGGGGTGTTGGTGAGATTCAACGTTGTTTAATCAACTGCATAGATAAATAACAACTTCCACAAAACGATAACCTATTACAACTTGCGAAAGAATTGAGTTCTGTGTACGCAGGCTGACTTGGGATTCAAATAACGAGCAAATTAAATTTCAAGCAGACTCTCCATATCCGAATGACGAAGCTAAATTCAGCTCTGCAACAATCCGAGAAAATCAACAAATCCAACTCACCACAATCTCGCTCAAACTCCCAGGCATACCCGTCTCCCCATCAAGAACCAATCGAACGCCCTCGGGAGGACCCTTCACCAAATCCCTGACATCGCGCGCGACCCTTGCGAGAGTTCGGGGCGGCAAATTCTCCCAGTTCCCCGAGGAAGAGAGTACGAGCGCTGCTCCCCGTCCAGCCAAGAGGGATGAGGTGGATCGTCCGGTCATGAGCGAGGGTTTGGTGGGGGAGGTAGGGGCGCGGGCCGAGTGAGAACGGAAGAGGGAGGGTGATTCGGGTGTGGGACTTGACGAGGGGGAATGCTGCATGATGGCGATTTAAGTTGGATGTCTTGAAGAATTGAAATTATTGAAATATTTCTCTGGAGTTGACGGAGATGACTGTCGGCGTTGGGCGTTGTTTTGAGATTTTTGTCGTGATAATTTTGCTCTTTTGTTTTGCACTAACTTCCTCATAATTGTTGGCGGCAGCATCTCTGGACGCAGAAATAGGAGAAGACGGCACTCTTTCCGATCTGGTTGTAAGTACTTCAGAAACGGAATTTAGTACAGATTTCAATGTAAACTTCATTCATGTGGGTTGGGTCAGAATTGGCCCGCGGGTCCCTTCTTGTTCAACTTGAAACGGCTGACCAACATAATATACCTAAGTATACTTTGATAAAGGAGCTGAGCTTCGTTCTGATTATTTTTTCATTATTATTTTTTTGCTACAGCTTGATGTTTCAATGATAGGTAAGTACTTATACGTCTACTTATACTTACTATAATTACTTATACTTAATATATACTTATACTTAAGTGCTTACAATAGGCAGATCCGTAAGTACTCGATACGTACACCCAGCCTCCACCTATCAAAAACCATGGCATCCGAACGAAAAGGCACATCTCCACTGGGAGTACTCGAATTCACCTCTGCCCTTAATGGAGAAAGCCCTATCGTTATCTTGAAGACATTATTTCATTTCGTCGAGCTCACAGCGTATCAACGGCGGATCGCTCTGGGTGCCGAGAAGGATTTTGGTGCTGCCTGTGTTCAAGAATACAGCGACGATAATGACATCATCGAATCCATATTATGTTCCATGTTTCCTGACCATGATCCATTTTCATTCAAACGAAGAAAATTAGATCTGAGTGGTAAAGCCCACTTGCCGTCGTGGCAATCGGATACGAGAGACTACCGTGTTCCATTTGTGGGAACTTCTGTTGCAAAGGGGGAGGTGGGTTCTGTAACCGTTGGGGCGTGGCCGACGGGATTTTTGGAAGGTGACAGAGAGAGATATCTTTTCTTTGCTGATTTTTCGCTTCATTATATGAATTGAAACTCAACCATGTTTCTTCTTTCCTCAGTGTATCGAAAACAAAGTCCGCTCGGTGTGGAATTACTAAGAAATGACTTTATCAGTGCTCTCCCTCCTGGGGGTGTTCATCATTCACTTTGCAAGGATGCCTCTGGTGCAATTTCTAACGTGGAATCTGATATCAAGAAGCTGGTCCAGTCTCATGGACAAATCATATCCACCTCGCTTCAGTATTATTACTGGATGGCAATATCTGAGTGGATATTCAGTTTTGTGCCTTCGGACGCATTAAAAATAGAAATATATTCCGATGATAATAATGATTGCGATCCTCCTATGAGTGAATTTAAGACGGGCAAAGGAAAAGGCGATAAATGTGCGATTCCCCCCGAAGTCATGGGTATCCTTATGAAACAACGATTGCCTGAGTGGATTGATGCCATTAACCATCACGCTGATCAGCAATACCAATACAAACAACAACAAATGATCGAGAGGATTCAAGAGAAACAGCAGAGAAAGAAACAACAAACTTCAAATGAAGATACGAAGATACCTGAAGAGTCTCGAAAGAGGAATTTAGAAAAGATTCAGAATGAAATTCAATGGCAAAAAAGACATCACAGGGACGGCATTCTCGTTGCGTCGGCGATCCGAAACCTCAGAGCCTTGTGCTATGTCTCTCTTGGTACAGCTCGTGAAACAATTCGTAGATTGAGCGCGACGTGTGTGGATTTGCCAAGAGATTCAAAGCGGCTTGATACCTCCGCAGCTACAAAAGCAGTAAGAACCGTCAGCAATCGCGTTAGAGGAAAGTTTCAAGGAACGGGAGATGACACGAATTGGATTATTCAGCTCCTTCAGCAAAAACTCGTCGGGAACACTATCATGACTAAGTCATCAATTCATAATATCAGTCCTCATGTCGAATTCATGAAGTTGGCGTGCACGCTGTTAGAAACAAATGATTACACGATATTAACTTGCATATCTCATGTTCCAACTTGGCTCGTGAAGCGTGAGGGTGACGGCAGTAGTGGAAAAGACAGAAAACGATTGGCGAATTCAGTCTCTTCGTCTGGAGGAAGTTGTGGTCTGCTTTACATTGCTCTTAGGTATGGAATCGACCGCTTGATTGAGGAATCTTCGTCCCAACCGATTATGAACGTGATGAATAACGAGTCTGATGGAGGTACAAATAATGATCAAACGAGGCAATTTGCACAATATCTTACTCGGTTGCTGAAAGATGTCAGGGAAATACTTTTACCTACTCCTATTCACAACAATGCAGAAGAAATTTTTGAGATCGAACGCAAACAACTAAAGCAAGGTTTTATTCTTGGCTCTGGTCCTACAGTAAGTTGATGCATTAACGTCATATTTGGCTTCCAAAACATAATCCAAACTCATCTACCTTCATCATGTGTTATGATAATCCTCTAGGCACGACTGTTATCTGGTGAGGTGCTAAGACGCCTGACGAAATTGTCGTTGTTTGCGCCACCATTCGATGCCATCATGGACATCTCCATGATTATCACTGGAAGATACAGCTATAATCACTTGGATCCAGTAGATTTCGTCGCCGTCGAAGCGAGGCGTCTGTTATTCCTTCTTCTATCTGATGCTCGTTGCTCTCCATTTCTGAATGTTATAAGGGACAGGGAAACACATCGCACCGTGAACGAAGACTACTCTACACTCCACCTCTCACAATTATCAAAAGCATTGCACACACTAATAACTTATGAGAAAAGTCCCTCGTTGAAAGTCTTTTTACGGGCTTGCCTTGATATGACACCAAAATTGGTTCGCCCAATGTTTCGAATATTGAATCTTTCAGATCCCAGACCGAACTTTCAAACGTTGTCATCTATTTCACTGGTTGAATTTGTTGTACGCAACTCGCCTTCCCCCGGAAATATGTTGGTCTCGAATCTGCGTCGTGGACACCAAATTAACTCGAACACGAAAAGAAGTCAACTTGAAAAGCTGTGTTCTCCAGACGCGGTGGTCTCTGTTGTTGTCCCGCCTTGCGCATCAAAGATACTCCTTAGCAAAATTGTACAAAGCCAAAGCACCCTCGTTGTTTCAAGTGGATTGAAGCTGATTATCACAATTCTTCGACGTGCCGATGAGTTTATCTCTTACCTGAAGAATTGCATGTTTGGTGGCAAAGATGAAAAAATTATTCAATGCATAAGTGAGGCGATTATGCGTCAACTCCCACAGATGTCTTTGCTCCTCTTTATTCCGACTAGATTTGATCCTTTCAAGGCATCATCGCCAAGAGCAAACGCCGTAGTTGTCCTTGAGCTTTGCAAGGCTCTTCAAATTTATGCCAATCTTGATCCTTCTCAGATTTTGACTATAAAATTCGATTGGATTAAATTGATTCCTTTTGGAGTTGAACCGGATTCACGACATTTTTTCATTGCCGAACCATTGCTACAGAACACGATCTTGGAGTCGATGATTACGATTTCTAAGTTAGGACATCTTCTGAACACAAAAATGCTTGCACACGTGATGATGATTATGACAGTTACCAATGTGCCTGAGGTATACTTTGCGGCAAAAGAACTCGCGTCCTTAATGCTTCAGAACGAACTATTTGCACCCAATCGGACTAGCCTGACCAGTGCACGTCTAGATCAGGATACTATTTCATGTCAAAAATACGAATGTTCACTGTGGGTAGATGGCGTGAGCACTGACACGATTAAAGACTTAACTCTGTGGATGGGAAAGCTTCACCAGCAGAGAGCTCAGCATAAGATATTTATTTCACAGGCGTGGTCAATTTCTGGTATAGGATGTGAGATTCCAGGATTGAGATGTTCATTATTCCTTTCTCTTTTGCTGACTGAAATCTTCCGTAACGAGGGGCTCTCCGTCGAGTGCTCAAATTTGCTGGTTCAAATAGCCACCAAGATCCTCTTGTATCAAAGAGATGTTAGACCTCTTGCGTCTATTATTCAACACTCTTCTGCTGGAAAATCGTACACGAACGTGAAACTTGTAAACCTCCTCAACTTCGCAAAGGCAATTCTAAGAAATGACGAAAATAGGGTAGAACGCTTGAACTCTTTGTTGTCAACCGCTTTCACAACACAATTTACATGTGTAGTGCAGTTGACACCTGCGTCGTCGGACTATTACCATCTAACCGATGCACCAACTCTTCGAAATTGTTTGAGCTTGCTACGAATACAAGGTGAAAATGCCGAAACCAAAGCATTCCTTCGTCGGATTTTCGCACGCTCTTTCCAGGTGAGTATATGAATTTTCGACACGGTTAGTCTATATTGCGCTGTCTTATCTTCGCATTTTTAGATCAGAGAGATCATTTCTGATCTCGTGACGCTGATATCTGCAGCAGTAGTTGATACCAAAGTGCTGGACCATTTAGATATTCAATTTCTATTGATATTTTTGTTGTCGTTCAAGCGTTCGGATTCCTGTAGGTCTACTGAGACAGGATCCCAAGTCTCACTATTGGTGTCTTCTATTGAAAATGACAGCAGAATGTGTAGTCCCTTGGACAACATAGGGTTAGGGCTAGCATCTCTATTACTGCATTTCTCAACGTCGAGCCCAAGCACGAGCAGATTTCTTGATTATGTTTGGAAATACGCTCTGATTGCTATCCAGTCGGATAGCCCTTACTTAGGACGTTTGAAAGAGTTCTTACTCACGATACTCCTGAAGGCAATACCATCTGGCAAGAATCCCTCACAATCTGAATTACCTCTCAAATATGTGTTTGACATTTGGGCAGCTCTTTCCCAACATCTTGAATCAAAGCTGTCTGTGGAATTATGCTTACAGTTAGAACATTACTTATCAAGCAAATTTTCCAATTCAACACAGGGACAATTTGATTTATACGTATCAGTGTGCAATATTACGCCCGACCAGTTTGTTCAAAGGTGCTTGAATACTCTTCAAGAAAGAGCCCTACGAACTGACGAATACCTCGCGACAGATTTCCTCTCCACTCTTCTAGAGTACGACTTGACTAGTTTTTTTTGTCTCGCCAGCACAATTGCTGGAATTGAGGACGATTGCAAATTGGTAAAATTGTGGAATGACAGTCAGCTAGATACCATTGCATCAACATTTGTAGCACAAGTACACGCACACCAGAATATTATTGAGATCAGCATGGACTCTTGTTATCGTGATGCGATCCTCGCAATAGGCCGACGATGTGTTTCCTTACTTGATCGAAATGTAAGTTGTTCTTTCACTTTGATATTCTTGGTTGCAAGTCAATTTTAAAGTTGCTAAGTCGATGCCATTTTACCACAACCAACAGGAAACAATTGTTAGTGGTCTCACGCATGAGGAAAATCTTAGACTGCTTCGGTTGTGCTGCTGCTTAGGATTTATGCCCCCTAGTTTACCGTCGAACATATTAGAGTTCGTCTTGGCTCTGGAAAATGGCTCCAAAGTGCTATCCGTCAACGCGGAGTCGCATTTGATTGAGCTGGTTGAAACAGCAAGCGGAGCGGGTGATGATTCTCTGCTTCTTCTAACTCACGCGTTCTTGCGATGCTGTTACATCTTACCAAAGTCTTTAAAACGTTGCGTGCGAAACACGAAGGCAATTTTCCATTCATTGGAGGTCTTGATACGGCATACGTCTCGGCTACTTGATCAAGTGGTTACTTTTAACCGAGAGGTTTTGAAATCTTCGTCTGCCTCCATCGACAGAATGATTATAGCATGTCTCAAGTATGGAATCGCGGAGCCAAGCGAACAATCGTTGTGTCCAATTTACGGGGGATGCCTCAAGTTAGTCAACTCCGTCATAAAGTCTTCGCTCTCGACAGATTCGTTCGTAAGTTTCACCCCAGGCCGAATCCATTATATGGTAGTTTCGCATTCATCGTTTCGGAAGACAATTTCTATCAAGCACCCTATCACACAGCAGTCAAACGATGAGGTGCAGACAACTTGCGATAGAATTGATCAGCAAAAGGAATTGATCTCACTACTCATAAGTTGCGTTTCGCTGGATGCAAACCATATCAAATTAGACCGTGAAACTTGGGCAGTTATTATCTCGTCGTACAACGCCAGCACAAGTTGTGTTGACAGACTGCTAAGACGATTACTTTTCATTTATGAGTTTAGTGGATGCTGCGAAGTGAAGGTGGGTCACATATTCCTGAATTTGTCATTTAACTCGCTCCACCGTCTTAAAACTTATGAATCCGGGGACCCCTTGTTGCTTTGACTTGTTTCGACACTTCGCTTATATCAGGTGATGATGAGAGATATGAAATGGGGACAACATCACGACCCGGAAAAGAACAAATTGAGCTGGGAATGGCTACCAGATTCGCTGAACAGTGATCGAATTCGGTCAACCCTAAATCAGTTTCCTGTGACTGACCAGTTAGAACCTCCACCAGAGAACGAAGTCGAAGGAATTTCGAATGATTTTACTGACATCAATCAGCCGGGAAATGAAGATAAGTTATCAGATTTAGATGAAGACATAGATCTGAACGAAGAGGCCCGAAAGAGGAAAAAATCATTAAAAGCGAAGACAACCAATGATCAATGGCGTGGCAATGGTGACGACTGCCGCTATAGTCCTGGTTTTATTCTCCCATTAATTCTAGGTGCACTGGAGACACATCTGCCATCAAAGTTCGAAGTTGATAATGTTATCGATTTCCGACCAAAACCTCAATCCAGCGATCAGTCGGCATTTGAGAGAGAGCAGTTAAAATCATTTTGCCACATGTCCCGAAAGTTATGCGACCGGGGCGGTATATCGCTTGCACTAGCGTCTCTATCGTCGCGCTGTCCGTTAGTCCGGAAGGTTGCCACTTCTATTTGTGGATTATTTCTAAAGTCTCTACAAATGGAAGAGTCCCACGAGATCAAGACCTGGCGAGAAAGACCACAGATGGAGATGCTGATATCGTCTGTACAGCGGGGTTTGACTTTGCGTCGAGCAATGCAGGTCCAAAAATCTGAAGGAGCTCAAGCGGCTTGCACAAAAATTCTATTGGTACCAATGCTACCGACGACATCTGCTATATTTTTAGCCAAAGCTCTCGTGATTCTATCACGACCAGGAGATGATATGTACGGACCAATAAATCGCTACTTCCTGCGTTTAAACGAGAACCATGGAGCGTTTCAGGATGTTTTTGGTTTGCCATCGTTTCTATCGTTTTATTGTTCGTCATCCGAAAATCGTTCTCGATGTAGAATCGAGAGGAGCTGGGCACTTCTTCTGTTGAAGGACGTTGCTATCGATGAATTTTCCTATCAAATAATCAAAAAGCATCATGTCCCCGAGCTCATCATGACCTCATTGGATAGCCTCTTGGGTACACCTGACAATACAACCGAAATCGCTCTTACCATTGATGTCTTAGAGACCTTGCTCGTATCTGGTGGTATACGAGCATCAACGCACTTGATACAGAGACTTGGACTGTTTTCATGGCTACACAGTATTATAAGTTGGCGAGACATCCCATCGGTCTTTCCTACCCTGGCCCTACGTTTTAAATTCTTGAATCTCATCACTGCTGCTGTCAAGTCGCATAATGTGAACAGTGATCCGAAACCAACAAAATTCTTTGAAAAGATTCCATTGTCAAATGCTGTGATTCGATTATGTCTTGAAGGGCACTCAGATGAATCTAATTATGACCACGCACCAGAAAACCAATTGTATACTAGACATTTGGAATCAACATCAGATGCGCTTTGGGAGATTTATTTGGCAGATGCTCAAGTTAGCCAGTGTGGTGGGGCTGTAGATTATCTCAGAGGAGAATCAACGATAGATAGCATGTCTGCTCTTTTGACCCAGTTCATTTTCGCCGACAAGATGTTTACGAAAGTGTTGATATCCTTGTGCACGTTGCCGTTTGTCCGAAGAAGCACTGATTTAGACTCGCCTTCGGCACATCTATTTTGCAGACTTGCTCTGGGATTTATTTCTAAGTGCGGGCCAAGCGAGGTATCAGCGAATCTTCTTAGAGTGACTTTGGCCCGAGTACTTGATTTGATGGAATTCTGTCCTCAAATCATGAGAGGAGATGCAATGATTTTATCTCTAGTTTTGAAGTGCAGGCGTCTGGCTGTACGGGTTAAGGGTGGCACCATGTTGTGGGTCCGCATTAAGAATATGTGTTAAAAATGCCAGCATTCCTACGTGTCATTTTTTTGGGTGGTTCAAACATCACGGGAGGAAATACCAACAATGACAAGTTTCTCAATATGGAAGACTAATAATTACTGAATAATAGTATTCTAGAAATTACTATGCCACCAACGCTGAACAGCAAACAAGTAACTGTCGTTGAAGATCTATTAAACATCAAGTTCATCACAGAAACGTATCCATCTACCATACCGATTTCGTTCGACGTATTGAATTTTGAATTCGCTTGAACTATCGTTTTTTCCCTCCTAGCAGCAACGCTAGTCCGACGGCGGCAATAGCTAACGTTCCTCCGACAGCCATATTCTTAACTCTTCTCTCCTCCTCCTCCTCCATCGCCGCAATGCATGCAATGTGAAATTCACCCGCCATTTTATTATCGGGATTGTTCCTCAGTATCGCTTCGCAAATGGATCTAGCATCGGAATATTTGTTCAACAAATAATGAGCAGTGGCAGATCCGATCATACAGTCCAATTGATGGGGGTAGCCGCTCTTCAATAGGGATTCGAGAAGGGTAATGCTGTAGGACAGTTCGGCGGAAGAGTCGCTCTTGGAGAGGGCAAACGCATATTCGAATGTGGAGTCTGGTGACGATTGGGTGGCGCAAGACGATGCCAGAGATTCGAGGAGTTGATGAGAGGGGGTCGACAGGGCGAGCTTTTCGTCGAGGTGGGCACGAATTTCTCGTTGAGTCTCTTTAGGTGTTTTCATTGTGGTTGTTATTAATAATTTAATGATAGATGAATAATTAAGACGGAATGGGAAGTAGAGCGAGTCGCGATTGGTGTGAAGATGAAAAAAGAAAAATGCAAGAATGAATTTTGACATCACGACTGGGCAATCGCGAAAACATCGCTGTTTTCCAATCTCCTGAAGGTTTTCCGTTATCCACCACACGAAGCGAAAAAAAATACCACGCGAAAAAAAATCCTGAAAACCCGAAACCTCCATCCCATTGTCGCTCGATGTCAATTAATTCGGTTCTCTGTCTCCGCCCAACAGCGAACGATCACCACTCACCGCAATGCACAAAACCCTGTGGAAAACTTCACGCTCTGCACCCCATCGTTTCTATGCAATCCACCGCGACATGTCATCAAGTGATGCTTCAAAATCTAAGCCCATCATCCATTCAACAATCGAATCGATACGATCCATCAGATATTCGTTGAGCCCTTCCGTGTCTGTAGGCTTTGTCCCGACAATGGGTGCACTTCATGAAGGTATTGTTACTTTTCGTCCGATGCTTTCATCGTAAATTTGGACGCTTTACAAATCACATCTGACCGTGCAATTAACTCACGATAATTTAGGTCACTTGTCGTTAGCCAGGGAAGCACGTTTCCAAAACGATGTGGTGATCGCCTCTATATTCGTGAACCCTACCCAATTTGTCCAGGGCGAAGATTTAGATCGATACCCGAAACAACTCGAGAAAGATGTAGAACTCTTACATGGTGTGGGTGTGGTGAGTAAGACAAGGATTTCAACTTTTGAAAGGAAAACACCTGAATGATACCTGAATAATCTTCACTTTTCAAAACACCAACTCTTTTCACAACTCGAGCAAGGACCATGTCTTTGCTCCGACATCAGACATGATGTATCGCAGGAACCATTCAACTTTCGTGGACTCAGAGGTCAGCTCAATTTTACCAGATCATATTATCATTCAATGCATTAGCATCTGACTAAACTCAATCGTTCGCAATTAAAGGGATTCGACAAAACAATAGAAGGAACAATGAGACCAGGTGAGAAATGCTGTGGGAGATCGAAAATTTCATTCATCGTAATGATTTTCGGTAACTATTAATCCTGTACGACAAAACTACACAGGACACTTTCGAGGAGTGGCGACTATAGTGACAAAACTTTTCAACATTGTGCAACCCACAAATGCTTACTTTGGCCAAAAGGATGCAGCTCAATGTGTCCTAATCAAGCGCATCACGGATGACTTAGATATGAACGTCAATGTCAAAATTATGAACACTATTCGGGAGAGTGACGGTTTGGCCATGTCCAGTCGTAATGCCTATCTGTCGGTCAACGAGAGAGAAAAGGCACCTATTTTGTACTCGGCGCTATGTGCCGC
The DNA here is from genome assembly GCA_036939455.1 of Cyclotella distinguenda. Lineage (NCBI taxonomy): Eukaryota > Bacillariophyta > Thalassiosirophyceae > Thalassiosirales > Thalassiosiraceae > Cyclotella > Cyclotella distinguenda. Next base: position 6,093 of record JALLPF010000092.1, on the reverse strand, counting down.
GAGGGAGTTTTACGATAGTCGTCTGGCAAGAGGCGAGGAAGACGTTACTTGCGATGATTTGAAAGAGGTGGTTGAGAGTGTGTTGGAATCTGAGCCATTGATAAAGGATGTTCAATATATCTCTGTTGATGATTTTGAAACCATGCTACCGTTGGAAAAAGTTGGGAGTCAGGGCTGTGTTGTATCTGTCGCGTGCATATTAGGGTCAGTGCGTTTGATTGATAACATTGTACTCCAATGAAGCTGTAGGATTTAATAATATGTAAGTGGCAAGTAAAACATGATGAAAACCAACGAAAATGACTCATTTCATCCATTAATGAACATTTAGTTCCTATAAATAATTTACAGCATAATCCACTCATGCTCCATCCTGACCAAATTGCTTAGTCCACTTGGTGTACTCCTCGAGCTCCTCCGGCGACACAGAAGCATGCGAATGCCTCAATACCCTTTCAAAATCCTTTACACTGACATCCGGCGCCTTCAATTGGTCAGGCGGCACATCCCACAACTGCATCCTCTTAGCACCGCACTTTTTGCAAGTGTAGTTCTTGCCAGGTGGGTCCGTCGACAGTTTCGGAGGACAATAAGGACAATTGGGATACTCCTCGCACGGCATCAAATGTTTCCCAACCGGAACAAATTGTTTTGCCTGCTGACATCTCCGCAATGGCTCCATGAGAGCTTCCTTCACAAGAACTTTAATATCCGAACCGGACGCGCCCTCTGTCAAACTCCCCAACGTCTCGTAGTCGTGTTCACTCAAGTTGTTCGGTGTATCGCCCAAATGAATTTTCACCATTGCCGCCCTGGCTTCTTGTTCAGGCAGAGGGATGTACACCCGTTTCTCAAACCTGCGTCTTATCGCTGCGTCTAATTCCCAAGGAACATTAGTGGCCCCCAGCACCAATACATCGCCCTCTTTTTTCCCCACTCCGTCCATCTGAACTAAAAACTCTGTCTTGATCCTGCGAGCACTATCGGACTCGCCTGATCCAACCAATGCCAGTTGGGTCAATGAGAAACATCAAATAAAGTTCTTATAACATATCAGGTTTGGGGCAAAACAGTAATGTACCTTACCCTCAGTTCGACTTCCACACAACGAGTCGACTTCGTCAATAAAAATAATGGCTCGCGATCCTGGTGACTCCCGAGCCATCTCGAATAGATTCCTAACAAGTCGTTCCGATTCACCCTGCCATTTCGAGACTAGATCAGCAGAGGATACGGAGAAGAAAACGGAGTCTGCTTCGGTGGCCACAGCTTTAGCGAGATAAGATTTGCCTTTGAAGCAAAGGATTGTAAAAAATTGAACAAAAGAAGCGAATTATATCGCCGTTGGATGAAGGTGGGAGGTCATGCTACAATTAGCAATTATTGACGCACAAGAAATAATAATGTCGAAAGCAAACGATGAACGAACCTGTTCCAGGAGGGCCATATAATAATATTCCCTTGAACGGTCGTCTCTTCCCCGTAAAGAGCTGGGGGAATCTTGTAGGAAGAATAACAGTCTACGATAAGTCAGCATCAAAATCGTGAACGTACAAAATAATACTTTAATCGACACACGAGCAAAGTTTAAAATGACGATATTAAACTAACCTCCTTCAAACTCTCCTTCGCCAGAGTCAACCCCGCCACATCATCCCACTTAACATTCGGCTTCTCCGTAACCACCGCCCCACTCAACGCCCCCCTCAACTTCAACTTCTCAACATCGGCATCCTCCTCCTCGCTCCCCCTAGCCTTGGTCCCCGTCGCTCCTCCACCCCCACCGCCCTTCTCAATCTCCGCCTGCTTATTCAAATAATCCCTCAACTCCTCGGCCCTTTTCATGTAACCCTCCACGCGTTCCAGTATGAGTTTTTTGCGGGATTCGTTCTTTTCGTATTTGAGTCCTAAGGTGAATCGGGAGAGGGCGTCGCGGTAGAGGGAGAGGGCGGAGGAGTAGTCGCCAGAGTTGTCGGCAGTGATGGCACGTGAGACTAGGTCGATGGCGTCGGGGATGAAGTTATTTTGCATTGTTGGAGGGGGGAAGAGAATGAAATGATATTTATTAAGGAGTATTTAATCAATCGATGTCAACAACTAAAAAATACACCTGTTGGTTGTGTCGGTTGAGGTGAATGCCGCGAAGATGATGAATAATTTCAGACGTGCGCCAGTAGGTGGAGCAGAGACCGTGGGTTCTCCCACCACGAACAAAACAGGTCTATTAATTAGAAGGAATTAATTTATATGATTCTTGCAAATATAAGTAGTATTTAGAGCAAGACTGACAATATTTGCGAGAAAGTGTTTAAATTATTCGCTTCCACTGAAATAATGGTATCTTCTTCAATAGTAGCAGAAAAGATATAGGTATCTTTTGTCTCTATTCTTGTTGCTCTAAGATCCGAATAATGAGAAGTATATATAAGTATAAGTAAGTATTGTACAGGCGATATACCCAAGCCAACATCATGACCTCCGCTGCGGGCATCCCTGCAAGCCCTTCTCCATCATCATCACTTCGAATATTAATCTCAGCGGCATACCTCCTCGCAACGACGCGGGCCTTTATTCCCGCGAAGAACGGACCAAGGCCAATACGGACCCTGCGAGCGGTGCTGACACCGAGACAACGTCAATTTTGGGAGGATGTGGACGATGGACTTGGAGATGTTGAAAGGTTCTTCGAAGCCAAAGGACAGAGTATGGAGAGAATTCGAGTATTTTGTAAAAGGTACGTTGGAGATAATTTTCTTTCACTTGATTTGATCATTATTTCAACTCATCACAATTTCATTTATTTTCATGTGAAGGGCCAAGGGTGATTTGCCATTACCTCACTCTGATTCTCCCGGTCATCAACCATCCGAAGAACACGTTGATGGTCTCACTGCAAAGGTGACTTTGATCCCCATTTACTTCCTTCATCTACACCCTTCCCAGTCCCACGCGAACATCATATTGATCTCACCATCAGGCCTTCTGGGACACCTCGTTGGATCCCCTCAACTTCCCATGGGCAGCCCAACTCGAATCCTCATCCCAAATAATCATCAACGAATTCCAACAAAAAATAATGCATTCTCCCTCCCAGAATAAAGCCGCCGCCTCGCTCTACTCCGGAGATTCGGCATGGCAATCCAAAGTCATGGGAGACGGCTGGAGTGCCGTTCGATTGCAACGACTCGGTGTATGGAATGTCGACAATTGCGCCGTGTTTTCCAAGACGTACGAGCTGCTGCGCACGTTGGATATACCGTTGGCGGTGCGGGGTGTGTGTTTTGCGCGACAGTTGCCGGGGAGTGGGGTGGCGACGCATTCGGATGGGAGGAATTTCATTCTCACTTCTCATTTGGGGTTGAAGGTTCCGGAGGGTGAGTTGGAATGATGTGTATCGATGGTTTGCGCTGGTGGAGTCTGAATGAGGAAATATATTCCTTTTTATTGGTAGGGTGCTGGATCAAGGTTGGGGACCAGGAGCAAAGTTGGACCGAGGGGAAACTCACAACACTGGATACATCATTTGAACACTCTACTGGGAACCCGACCACCGAAGATCGGTGAGGTCATTTCCTACTGTTATAATTTATAATGTCTGTGTTCATCAGACTTCCTTATCATTCATTCACCAAAATTTGTCGTCTCGATTCGGTTATCAAGTCACGTTCTCATTATCGACTTCTGGCATCCTGAATTAACCGATGCCGAACGTGCCGGATTGGAATTCATTTACGATCTTCGGTAAGAGCACTGACATTCGTCATCTGTAAGATATTCTCATTGTGTCGTGGGGAACCATAATCCATACCATGACCGCGCCCTCAGGAACAAATTCGAGAGGGGTGAAGTCGCTTACCGTGTACCAAGGTCTGCTGGAGCCCCGGGCGGGTTGTGGAAAGCTCTGACTGGTGGCGGCAATTAAATAATCTATTCTAGAAAATGTGGAGAGATTGCATCGAAGCAATAATCTTCTTTGGCCGGACACAACTGTAAAGCAAAGTATAATAGAATATCGATGCATTTGAGTTGGTGAAGTGTTCATGTGGCAGTTTAGTTCAATAATAAATTTAGGTATACTTATTAGCGCTATTCCCAGTTCTTGTCTACCACCCTGGTGAACGAACCCGATTTACTTCTCTGCTGCCGCGTGGGTGACAAACCGAAGAAGGAGTCCAATGGTGAGCAAACTGAATGACTGAGTGTTGATGAGGACATACATTGATAGGATGAGCACAGTCAGAAATGAGTGCATCAAGAATTTCTCCAGGGTCCACCATGCCCATTCGAATGACCAAGTGAATGCGAGAAAGAAAAACCGTGTGAAGTGCTTCTTGACCTTGTTCTCTTCAGCAGATACCACAAGCGGGGCCCTCGTATCCTCACCCTTATCTTCTAACTCATAGCTGGTTAATTCCTTGGTGAACTTATCCACAATATTTAGTATGGATGCATACAGTGTACCCATAAAAGTGATGATGTCTTTGATGGACATGGTGATTCTCTTCCAGTCCAAGTCAAAAGACCATGCCAACAAGCCTGTTATGTTGTCCTCTGTACCAAACTTTGTAAAGCTCACGGGAAGTCCAAACCTTGTCTCTATGAGATCCAACAGAGTGGGCAAGGAGTTCCCCGGTGTAGGAATCAAAGTCATCCCACATTCTGGACAAGTTCCTAGAGACTAGTATGCTTGGTCTGTCAGATTGGGATGAGAGTTTTTCGACCATCAGACCAACCATTTTCCTTGCTGCTCCCTCTTTGTATAAGTACCTGATAGAGCGGTATCCAGCAGACATGCAAATGTAGTGGAACATCATGAACCCATAGCCTAATGTGAGGATTGTTCTGGGTGATGAGGCGAGAGATTTGACAAACATCCGACAAGGACTGTCTACGTCCATAGAAATAGACTCTTCCGTTATGAGCGAAAGCAACATTGTTTGAGTGTTTGGGAATAGGACAGACACAACTACATGGATGAAAAAAGTTAGACATGTGTCCATCAAGACAGTCTTGATTGGGAGAACGTTTTTGATGACCCACCATGCCCATGCGAACACATTAGTGAAAATGAGAAGAGGAGTGTTTAGGAAGACAAACATGAGCACTCGGATAAGCAGAGCCAGAAGCAAGTACCACAAGATCTTCTTGAGGGCCCACAATGCCCATCCAAATGCCCAAGTGAATGGTAGAAGGATGGACCTCAAGGGATAGAATAAATGGGAGGATGAGATTGTTTGGGAAGATAACAAACACAGCATGATACACGAATAAAGAAAAAAACACTCAAATACCTCAAGAGACCAAACAACAGAGAGAAGAGCTTCCCGGTCATGCGAGGGATGAAGAAACCCCTCGGGTTGACAAACTTAGGTGTGATTTCAAAAAGGATGGGTAGGTACTCCCTCACGTTGAAGTCCTTCAAGGTATGGGACATCTTCAAGAGAATCTCTGCCCTCTTATAGTTCCCCATGCTCATTCCTGCGTGGAGCTTGGAGATATCTTGAACATTCCCGATGCTCAAACTGTACGCCCTCTTTAACCTCCTCCCGCGCTCAGTCATGTCCTGTTCAGGTACCATCATGAAGATGTGACCGACGTCATATTGATAGTGTCATTGATCTTCATTTCAGGGGTGAGAGTGATGTTAATCTTCTTGACCAGCTTGTAAACCTTGGACCTGTTGAGGGTGTTCGTGGATAAGCGAATCGCTATGTCGGCGATCCGAAAGCTGTTGTTGTCTTTCGGGAGGTTCTTGCAGATCCTCATCGCCTTATCTCCAGTAATTCTGGTAGAAATGCCGAACAAGTACTCAAGCATATCATCTGCTCTCATGTTTGGGTTGATGCCTATCATATTGTTGAATGCAAAAACCAATAGTATGATGTTATTGTTTGTCAAGTACCTACACAAAAGATGCCATGTTTATATGAAAATTTCAGATTATCGTACAATAGTTTGCACTACTTATACTACTTTATCTATAAGTATCTGTCTTAAGCCGTAGTGCAGCTGGGTTATGGGTGGTTGGAAATAAGAATTATGATTAGTTTATTGCTATTTCTGATAAGCACTGCGATTTACAATTGTAGTGCT
>JALLPF010000091.1:0-17894 GCA_036939455.1 Cyclotella distinguenda | reverse complement strand
TGTCGACACGGCAGAAATTCGACCGTCATATCCCGACATTTGAGACATTTTTCCTTACGGAAACCACCCACTGTAGGTACGATTCATTGGCACTGTTCGCACGGTATTTTAACGGATACTTATACATTGATTCTGAGAATAGGAATCAATATGAATACACGTCACAAACAATATTTTCGACCCATGATGGAAGGAATGTCCGTATTTTTGGACCCATCAATAAGACCGCGCACAACGCCACAACCTCTCTGCACCAACACTTTGCACTCCGCTCGTTGTCACCAAGATTGACTATGGTGTCATCCCGCTGCTTATTGACATTCTGTAACGTGCAATTTGCGGAACCACTCTTGGTGCCGAGTACTTCCTTGTTTCAAAGACGCAGAGTCCATTTGCCATATCATCAAAAAATATTATTATCCTCACCGGACAATAGTAACATAATTGCACACATTCAGAGCATTTCTGGTTGCGTGTATGAGATGGAGAGCGGTCCCAAAATAAAACTTTTTACCAAAGAGGGCTGTACGCTGTGCGACAACGTCAAAGATGTGAGAATGTTCGGTGTTCTGCCAACGTATTGGTTGCAAACAACGCTTATATTATGTTGTTATCGTTGTGTTCCGTGTTCCAACGTCACATCTAGGTCCTAGAATCAATTCGTGTCGACAATCCACATTCACTCTATGCCGTTGATATCACGGACAGTGATAAACAAGACTGGTACTCCAAGTATAAGTGAGTTTTTCAACTGCAATGTCAAATGTCAACGATATCATCTCCATTCACTTGCTAATCGAGTTCATCGCGATTTCCCAGATATGACATACCAGTTTTACACATAAATGATATCTATTGGACCAAGCACAGACTAACTGTGGAAGATGCAGTGTCTGGATTAGGAAATTCACGCCAAGGGACATTCGAAAAAAGTTTTGGAGAACCGGATGCAAGTAAGTTGGAACACAAATAATGGTGAAGAGCAGCATCGAGGAAAGATGCGTCCGAACTCTTTTTGAATAAGTACTTAATTGTGTAATATTTCATTTCGTTACACAGTCGTGAAGCTACGTAAACTTATTTCAGCTCATTCAACAGTTTTTCTAAGAAAGGACCGTAATCAAATATAGTTCACAGCAAATCTATCGCAGGCACCAATATCGCCATATTCGGAGTAATTTAGCATGTACGCCTTGCTTGGATGAGCCGCATCTTGCGGATCAGGCCAAATCTTACACTCAATGAACGGAGGACAGTAGAGATGCAGGGTTACTGCACGATGACATTTGCTGGGATTCCCCACCTTATGATATCCGATGTGATCATTTATGTAGGAGACCTCATCATTGTCTTTTCGGATGCAAGCAGAAATCGGGATTAAGACGCAATACTGTTCATGATATTCGAGTAATAAAAATCCTGAACACCCACCTTCATATGTTTCAATGGAAGTTACTTCCAGGCAATCCTCGTCCTCATTAAGTGCATACCTGGTCTCTTGGATTTTCCCTTCGCAAACGCGAACCCAACATCCGTCACAAGGGTGGTCATGAATGTGAGACTCCTTACCCGCATTCCAACAGAGCAAGAGCATAGTAAACGTTTCATCGTCCGTAGCAACCAAATTTCTGGTGTACTTCATCTCGGAGTTCTCCAAAGCACAGTCCTTCAACTCGACTCCGCTCAGATCAAGACGAGAGAATAACTCGGTCACGGGGTCTTCTTTGGTCCCCAGCTTTGATTCCCGATGTATCTGACCTTCGACCGAAATTCTCTCATGAACATTGCAGCGCCGGAGAATTGTCGGAAGAATATCAGTAAATTCTTTCAGAGAGATCAAATTCTTTTTCGAGTTGTCTTTTCCAGCGACTTCGCTCAAGTAGAGTTCGGATGTTGTTCGATACACCAATATCGTAGATTTAGGCGACGAGGACAATTCCATTGCTGCTTCTGTTAGTTCAGCCTGTATTTCTGTGGCAGGATACAGCGGCTCTCGATTTTTTTATTGAACCATGATTGACTTCCGATGAAAACCCTCATCCAGGAATCAATCCATCTTCTGATGGTTGTTGTATCATTTTTTATTCTTTTAGCCCATCCGTCGTGATCATACTGATTCCAACATTTGAATAGTAGCTTCTCGAAACGAAGATGGTTCGGATTGTAGTGATGTCTACGACCATTCGGACATTCTTCAACAGAAGAATTCTTGACGCGCCGGAACCAAGCATCACTCTTCGAAGTGTAGTATTGTTGATGATAATCAACAACTTCCTACGATACACGATACATCACATTGCCGCCAACTATCATCTTCCTTGACAATACTCACCGCCAACTGAACAACTCACCACAGAAGCATCCCATATCGTTCTGGATACTATGAGGCCATCCATAAGTTACATCATCTGATCACCTCCTTGTCTCGGTCTCTCTGACAACATTGATGTAGTCGTATGTTTGTCACTACGATGGGTTTTTTTTCATCACAGGAGGACGATAAAAGCTGATGTAAAAGTAAAAAGCATGACACTACTCCAACCGGGTCATTAAAGTTTATACACAATTTTATATATCAATCTTAACCGCAGCACTAAATACCATAAGTACTTATAGTAGAGAGGATTCCGCCCGTGACAGGATATTTTCTAAAACATGTTTGTTGAAAGATGAATGAGATTGTTTCATCATTCTACTCACAGGACTGGAGCGAAGGACGGACAAATACCTGTAGTTAGTACCACGATTTGTTGCCTAAGAAGAATCTGTGCATCGTCTATGTTCTGTCGTGATTTGTTCGTTTTAATCCTCCATCATATCTTTCAAAGAATTCAACCAGTCGTCGCCACCGTCATCTTTGTTAAGATAATCTTCCATTGCTTTGTTAGCTGCATCCTCCCGTTCCTCGTTTGATAACAAGGGTATATCCTCGAACACATTTGGACTCACTTCAATCGTGTTCATCGGTAAGGACATTATAGGAATGGTATCTGGTTCGAGATCAGTCCGAGATGGAATATAGTCAATAATATTCGTCCCTGTAGTATTTGCAAGTGCCAAGACAGGTACGGGGTCCGACTCGGGTTCGTGTTGTTTAGTCATTGGATCTTTTCCTTTTCTCAACAGTGTCATATATCCGATAGCTCCCATTGCACCAACAGAAAAATAGTCTGAACTTTCTCTTGGTGCGATGCTTCGCTTGGGTGCATTTTCTAAAAATGCCGCGTTTCTGGTAGAAATAGATTCTGATGGCGCATTCTTCTCTGCTTCTTTCATCTCCTGATCTTTGCGAAGAATCTCAAGCTGTTTCTGTCCAACTGATACCATTTCGTTGTACTTTGGAGAGCCCAGTTTTTCCTTTTCCAATTTTAGAGAGCTGCTCATGGTTACATCGACCCGCAATTCTCCCGGTTCAAAGTTTAAAGCATGAACATCTTGGAATGGAATACCAGCAATCATGCATGACAGTAGTGCTGGACTAGTTCCATCGGGGAATATCAAAAGAATTGAGTCTCCAGAGAACTGGGTTTCAAGAACTGGATAGCGATGACCAATAAAAATACATCCTGTCAAAGATCAGAAATAATGTTCGCAGAAATGCTACTTACTCGACATGAGTTGTCGTAATCGTATCATCTGATCATGCAGAGTTTCGTTCGGAGTGCCGTCGTCATTTGGAGGAGGAAGGCCGCCCTATTGAGCCAAATCCAAACGAATGCTGCAAATTTAGACATCATGCAAATTGTCGATTTCGGGTTAATATGGTTAACAGGGTCAACACTCTTACACGTCCTTCGTTTCCAGCTTCGGTAGCGTCAAGTGCCCAGATTGCTGCTTCGTTGGAACCTCCATCCCAACTACCGACACCACGAGGATCCATGAAGGTGAACTCCGGAATCAACCTGTTCCGTCCAACCTGGGAAGGAAATAAAAGACGATATGACTAGGAAAATGAAGTGATCGTAAATATATATATCATTGCTTGTAGACTTACCATCATCTTTGTTGCCACAATGTCTGCCGAATCAACGCATTTAGAAGCCAAGCTGTACTTGACGACGGATGGATTAATACCGCTGGACATCATATCAGCACACGCGTCCTCAACTTGAGAAACACCGAGCATAGTCAATGAATCGTCCCGATTTGTTCTGCAACAAGAATCATCATTTGAGATTGTGTCTCTACGATTGATCATGGTTCATGGTACCATATAATGAATGAACTCACAGAAACAGCGGGTTTGTGCTCAAAATGTTATTTTCTTCAAGGAAACTTTGCCCAGCTCTCAACAAATGGTATTTATTTGACAATGAACCATCGGGGCAAGGAAAATGAACAAGTCCTAGTGCATTCGCGGCATTGTATCCATCATTGACGTTTCCATGTTCTGCATCAATTAGGAAACGGATCAAGGATGCCAACGGACCTGACGATGCTAAGCCTGCGGAAGACATCAATGTGGAATGGAGAAGTCCTCTTCTACTCCATAATTTTAACTCGTCATCTCCGGAATCACCGTTGGATTTGTGTACCGCTTCTTGTTTGCACGACGTCTTGATGCTTCGGCGATGGTTTGGTTTCATTGTTGATGATATGATGTTGTGATGAAAAGATGTTGGTGAAAATAAGGACAGGCGAGCACCACATACTAGTTCATCTGATATCGCAGTAAGCAGGAGCAGGAAAAGGAGCTGCAGGGATCCGGCAAAGGTCATGTTTCCATTATGTCGAGGAAAATCAAACGGAGAGCTGGTGCTTTGAATTCTTTTCATCATGGCAATCTGCTGCCTGCTGCTGGCAAGTGCTCGCCCTCAGAGAAGGAATGAAGAATGTAAGATTAACACCTGTAATGAATAAAACAAATGAACAGCCCCATTTCGAATATCGTTATGACCAATCTAACTCTCATAAAGGTATATCGAGCGAGGCACGTGACTTGTTGTACCGGATTGTTTAGCGCGGGGTGTCAAGCGTGCCACGATCATCCAAGATCCATTTCGGGCTGAATTCTTGCTGAGTCGATGGTCGAACCTGAGAGGCACTCCTACTTATGCTACGATAGGGTACCTTGTACAAGTACTTATAGTACTTATAAGTACATATAGTTAGTACTTCTAACTTACTTTAAGATCCCTACTATGGTACTGCGCATTCGGCTGGCCGTTCAATGGAAAGAATGCTTCGTCGAACATCCATCTCCGAACGTTACCTTGCCTGTTTAGGCGGCATCTATGCCATTGCCTTCCTTTCCTACTACGTCCAGTATCCAGCATTATCTTCCACATCAGGCATTGAGCCGTGTGAACGAATATTTCGTCAATCGTTCCCGACTGTGTATGACACCGTGATTTCAGCGGGATATGCTGATATTGATAGCTTTGTTGAACTTGCGACCCTGTTCGGGGTTGTCTTATCTTCTGTCATAGCAAGGTGTGTGACGTTATGCTACGAGAATTTTTAGATCATGTTCCAAATACAAATCTTTTGACCCGAATTAAGTATCCCACCTCCCACCTACTTTTTGATTTTTCTCCACAGCCGTATTGCTCAACATGGGCTCCTCCTCATCGCAGTCACCTCGATTTATCGCCTTCTGCACACTCTAGGCGGAACATTTTACACATTTCAATGGGATGTTCTGTTACTAGAAGCAGGATATCTAACCGCATTATGCTTTGCCCCGTGGAAGTCACTCCGCCTTGGCAACAGAACCGAAGATGGAAAAAATGTTCAGACCAAAATACACGAAAACCACGAATCACATCTGGGAGCATGGCCTCTTCGGTTCTTACTATTCAAACTAATGTTCATGTCAGGCGTTGTTAAAATCCAAGCGGATTGTCCAACATGGCAGAATCTCACCGCACTCGAGTATCATTTTGCCACGCAATGCCTCCCCGGACCTCTGGCGTGGCATGCCCATCAGCTCCCTCCGCTTTTTCTACGCCTCGGTGTGGCTGCCACATTTGTCATTGAAATTCCGGGCGCATTTTTGCTGATTTGCCCAATGGCAGCAATGAGGAATATAGGGGCATGGCTGCAGGTGCTATTGCAGGTATTAATTATTGCTACTGGCAATTTCAACTTTTTCAATCTGCTTACGATAGCCTTGTGTTTGCCAGTTCTGTTGCGACTAGAAAGGGATTATACTCAAAGTTATTGGAAACTACAATCAGCAGCATGCGCAGTGTTTCTCGCGTGGTCGTTCAGTGTCATGATTGAAATTTATCGAAAAGGGGAGATTGGAGTGAAGCTGTCAATATCCAATCTTGATTGCAATCGTCTCGTTGAGAGTACAATACCGGCCTGTGTACTACTCGTGCTCACAGTCACCATCTTCAACGGATTTCAAATAATCAAGAGAGGAGCATCATTTCAAGCGCGTTTGAGTTCATCGGTTCATGTAATTGTGTGCTCCTTTTGCATTATTGCAACCTCAATCCCCTTGTACAGTCTCACGACACGGATATCGCCTCCGACTATATTTCAAAAGAGCGTACAAGCCATTCCGCACAGCTCCATCATTTTATCTAGCGGATACGGACTGTTTCGTCGAATGACTGGTGTGGGAAAGATTAAATCCCAAAACAACCGTCAATTGTCGGGTTGGGCCGGCTTGTCACCGTCAGTCGTTGCAAGGCCAGAAATCATAATCGAGGCAGTGATCCAAGACATTGGCGACAGCGGATCTGATACTGACGCAAAAGAAGTATGGCAAGAATTGAACTTTCGTTGGAAGCCCGGAAACACTACCCACCGCCCGCGTCAAGTAGCCCCCCATCAACCCAGATTGGATTGGCAAATGTGGTTTGCAGCGTTGGGTTCCTACCACCACAATCCATGGCTACTCTCCTTTCTGCAGAAACTCCTCCACGGGTGTCCAGTTGTTATGGACTTGATGAATGAGCCCGGGTTAGTATCGGGGGAAAGACGAATCATCAAGGTTCGAGCAAGCCTGTACGAGTACGACTTTACACGATGGAACACCACATGGGCTCGCGGAATTCCCGGGGCAAAAGTGTTGACAAACCCCGGGTGGATCGATGCATGGACTACACCGCAGCCATTTTGGACTCGCAAGTTTGTGCGTGAGTACCTACCAATTCTGGAGCAGAACGATGCTCCCCTGCAACAGTTCCTCAAATTCCATGGTTTGACCGTTGGTGAATGCCTGGAGGGAATCCATCGCTGTTCTATTGTCGTTCCCAGTGCGAAACTTCCTTGTGAGGTTGCAGTCCTGTCTCGAAAGTTTCATCCAATGTTGTTTGTGCTTGTTACATTCACCGCATGTTTGGTATTGGATCGGTGGAGGCGAATACGGTTGTTTGAGAGAACATGTTGTTTTCGGAAGTCATTCAAAAAGGGAGTAAAAGAAGAGTGAAGTACGAACCTATCGTACTTCTTGATACCTCTAGTATTCATTTTTCTAAACTGGCATAAGTAAAGTACTTTAGTATAAGCAGGCTAGGTAATACTGTATAAGTACATATATAGTAAGAAGTACCAAAGTACTTGCGGTACTACTCATACCTATAAGTAACTTATAAGCGTCATTCGTCATGACCCTAAAAATGCCCGATTCTGACCAAATAATTGCCCCTCCGCTGCCGCACCCACCTACCAACCTCCACCACCACCACCACTAACCCACAGCAACATCCACACCCATGACGTCCCAGTCCCCCCCACCCTCCTCACAGCACTCCATCCACTCCAACAACTCTACCTCAGGGTCAACGTCAACGTCACTCCCCCGTCTGTCGTCCGCCCCACCAAGCGGCACCTTCTGGGACGAATCCGTCACCTTCTTCGCCCACGCCGGCCGTCTCGCATTCGGCTCCGACCCCTCCTCTCAACTAACCCCCATCCCCCAATATCAATTGACCACCTCCCTCGTTATACCCGCACTCTCCCCCCGCCAATCCCGTCTCAAAGTCCTCGTCGTGCCCACCTCTCACGCAAACCACCTCGGAACCAAAAACAACTCCACCCTCCAAACTCTATTTCAAACCCACGGCAATGCCAACGACAACAATACTCCACCCACCCCGCTGCCCCCCTTTCGATCCGCCCATCGATCCACCGCCCTCTCCTGGGACGACCTCACATTCGAATTCTACGGGATGAACGAGGCGGACCGACGGGAAATCCCCTCCGAACACGAAAGAAACGAAGCGGCCACACCCACCATGGACGAACTCGATACCACCCCCGACCAACACGAATCCCTCCTCCACGACTCCCACGAACCCTTGGAATCCCGCGCCGCCCGGGCCTACGCGTCCACCTCTCCCCCCACCTCCCCCTGGCTCCTCCGCTTTCGCCAAATCATGGATCGAACCCCCGACGGCCTCCCGTACGACATGTTGGGAAATCCCTCGGTGGTCATTCTCGCGGCGTCCACCTCGGAGAATTTCATGCCGAGTCTCGCGGAATTGGCCAACGTGCATCATCTGCCGAGGCCCTATCACGATGGGAGGTACGATCCGAATGGGCTCCGGAGGGAGTTTCTGCTGGTGCATGATGTTGTCGATGGGCCAAAGGACTTTGATGAGGGGAGGGCTTTGGGGATGATGAGGGAAAGGTTTGGAGCGGGGTGTTGTTCCGTGTTGAGGATTAATAGTGTTGGTGTGAGGCCCGGGTTGCGGGAGGATCGTGCTCGTGGGCAAAACACTGTGAATGGGGATGCTTCCGTGAGGGATCCGCCGTCGTTGGAGATGGTACGGGACGAATTTCTTTCGGAGGAGGATAAACGGGCGATTCGAAGGTATATCACCGATATGGTTGCCACCGGTTTGGTACCGGCGGTGGAACGTCGGATTGCCAATCTCAATGCTGCCGTTTCGAATGCCAAACGGGGTGTGAAGAACGTCATTAAAAGTCTGTGGAGGAAACCCAAGGAGAGTCCGCTCGTTACCACTGGGTATTCCGATCAGAAGGAGAGCAATTCGACCAGTGCAGTTTCGACGGGGTCGGTTCGATATAGGTTTGATAGTATTGAATCACAGACGAGATTGTTGGCCGACACTCTTTTCTTAATGAGGGATTACGACGGGGCACTGGGGGTCTACAGGCTGGTGAAGGACGATTACAAACACGATAAAGCACTGCTCTACTACGCATCCGTACAGGAGATGATTGTACTGTGCATGCACATGCTCGATCCTTCCGGAAGGGACGGCAGATTCGCCTCCGAACTGTTTCACTCCATCGAATCGGCACTGTACTCCTACACTCGTGCGGCGGAGGAAGAGCGAGAGACCGACAAGGCAACGGGGATGCGGCCGGGGGAAGCTCCGTACGCCACCCGATTAGCCACCCGGTTCTGCCTCGTTCTATCGTCCACCCCTTCATTAACCGAGGGACATGAGATGGAAATTGCGGACCTCCTGGCATCGGCATCGAGCCACGAAACACCCCTTGGCGCCGCCGTACTACTCGAACAGAGTTCGGCACACTACTACCGGGCAAGAATGCTCCGCAAATATTCCTTTCATATGCTCATGGCCGGTCACATGTTTCGAAGTGCCATGCAGGATCGACATGCGTTTCGATGCTTTGCCGCATCGCTACGTGTATATCAGGGTGAGAGATGGGAGGAATTGAGGTGTCATCTTCATACGGCGCTTGCGGCGCAACTTTACGGAATGGGACGATTCGCTCTGTCGATGCAATTTTATTCCAGGTTGATTGGTGCGGGGGGAGGTCGAGTGAGTGTTCGCAGTCAGAATAAGTTTTGTCGGACGTTGCTTGATATTTGCAGAGATCACCCATTCGAGGCCATGGTTGCAATCGATCGGATGAACTGCAATGTGGAAGGTGGTGAAGCTGGGCATTTAGAGGATATAATGAAGGATTGTGCCAATGCAGTCAGAACTATTGAAGTTTCCAACCTCGGATTTCCTCTTGTGAATCATGCCTCGATTCGAGTTTATGTTGAAAATACCCGTGATTCCTGCACTTCGATCAACCATTCCGACTCCTTTTCAATCCATAACACATCATCATCGGAGAAGTTATGGCAAGAAATGGCGAATTGTGCCGAGGCCGAACTCCGTGCTTCGTTATTTTCTCCAGTCCCAAAGACTGTTGAAATCACATCCAAAGATGGCGGTGTAGCACCGCCCATCTTGCAATCAGGTGACGAAACTGTCGATCGGGTCATTATGGAAATCGACAAGGAGGAACGCGATGCGGAGAATAGAGAGCGTCAAAAACGGAAAGGGAAGGGCGGTGCGCCGGAGCTTAGGGCAACATCCGAACCAATCGAAGTATCCTTCTCCATTAGCAACCCGCTAGGTATAGATATTCATATGACCGATGTGCAATTGGTGGCATCCTTGGAGTGTCACAAGTTGGGGGTAAGACACACCAATGAATTCGCCATGTCCGATTCCCAACCATGTTACAGCACCCCGAATCTCGTGAAATTCCACGGCTCGGAAAGAGAATATCAATGTCCCGAGTTCATGTGCCAGCTTCCACTAGTCTCTGACGGCGCGGTCACCGGAGCTTCCCTTGTAGCAGAGACTGATTCCTTTTTTTACGTCACCAAATCGGTCGTTAAGATGGATCCCAATTCCGAAAGGATGCTGTTACTCAACATTTGTCCGTTGTTCGAAGGAGAACTTCGAGTCATCGGCTTTCGATTCAAATTGCTGGACGAAGCGTGGATTTTCCATCGCTTTGAGTTACCCGGACCCCTTCTTCAAGATACCCAGCAGAACAAGTCAATACGAGGTAAGTCTAATCAGGCACCCGCTGTAGCGAATCCGTTTGGATGCTTGCAAGTCCTCAATACCATCCGTCGTTGCTTGACAAAGCTCGGGGAGAGTCATTTCTCCTACGGTCCAAAGTGGAACAAAAAATGCCATCATTGAAGGTTTCAATGATACCAGAACCTGGGTTACGTGATACGGTGTTGCAGGGCCAAACAAGTCAATGGAAGTTGAGGCTGTCTAATCTTGGATACGCCCCAGCAAGCAACATCATCTTAAAAACAAATGCGCCATGGTTAAATATACCTGATTCTGGGGGAGCGAAAATGCACAGCGAAGACGCACCAACGTCGTTCTGTATCGGTCCAAGCGGAACCCTGATGAACGTGCCATTCCGAAGTGCTCTCGGACATTTAGGAATCTTGCAGCCCGGGGAGACCACCGAGGTTCCTGTTGTCATTCGCACGTCCGGTGGTGGGCGACAAGATTTTTACATGCTCTTTCGTTATGAGCTCTGGAGCGAGGATGCTTCCAGATCAAATTTAGCACCTCGTCATAGATGGACACGCGAGTTACTCTCCATTCCTGTGTATCCGTCAATTACAATGTCAGCATCGATCATGCCTTCATATTCCAATAAAGGCGAACATATACTGTCTATTGAGGTGAGGCTACCCGCTGTTTCATGATCTCTAAACATCCCACGTTACTGACATATTTCGTCATAGCTCATGAATTATCGGAGCGATCGAGACTCGAAATTAGAAATCAATTTAGGAAATGTTTGCATTGCCAGTAGAAACTTTGCGGTGCACCAATTACAAGGTCAGCTCGACCACTGCAATGGGTCAAACTTGCCATCCTTGCAGATCGGCTGGCAGGAAAGAATAACATTACATTATCTTGTTGTTCCACTCGAAAAGACTGCTACGAAAATTTCAACCCTCAGCACACTTTCCTTTGCCAACAATGATAACATTGCATTGACAAACAGCAGCACACATCTTACAGATTTTATCTGCCGCGAACGAGCGCATGATGTTTTCACCGTGAGTAATGCATTTTCTATCCGTCAAACTCAAATCCTATTTTTAATTCATGATCATTCGTCATTTCTTGTTTTAGGAAATGCTTCACACTCATAGGGTAGAAAAAGAACTGATGCTTGCAGATCAGGAAAAGGAAGGACAGCCGCGTCACGTTGCTCAAATTCGCAGGGCTAGAACTTCCCTTCCTACTGATGACATGGATTCATTGACAAATTCACCCGGACGAATCGTTTCGTTCTCTACAGCTCATCCGACTTCAATAACGAGTCTCTGCCCACCTGGAGATGGCTCCAATATCAACATCATTTGTTGCTGGTCTGCTTTAGTGGGACATGACGGCGAAGATACGACGGTGTATGGACAACATCATTTGCGTAATTTGTTGGTTAGGCCTCAGACTAAGAGCAGAGGGTGTCCATTAGCTTTGACTGCAAAGCACAAGTCAATGGTATCACACGACTTCAATGATGGTCCGTTGGTAAGATACATTCTGACACCCGGACTAGTTCATTGTCTTGGAATTCTTTTTCTCAATCACCGTCATTCCACAATCTGACTGTTGTTACTAACCCAGGATGTGGACTTGGAAGTCACCATCCGAAATCGTCTCGTCGGAGCTGAAGTTGAGTTTGAATTTGCCCTCGATCACCAACCGTCATTTGATTTTCTCGGTACGACATCCTTTAAATGGAGGCTGTCAGGAGGAGAAGAGATCAGTGTTCCCCTGGAGGCAAGAATATACTCGGGTGGAATGTACAACTTGCAGAGTGTCATTTTGACGGTGCAGAGAGAAGATGCTTCGGTTCCTTATCTCTTTCCTCTGCAGTGGACTGTCAAGGTGGAAGAAATCCGACATGAACTGAATACAACGGGGGCTTGATTCAGGGCCATCACTGATTTCCACACGTACAGTCATATTGTGTACCGAGTGTTCCGCTCCCGGCGTATCTCGGGTTTGTTCCAGCCCCGCCTCGCTGATCATTATCTTCGATTCACTTTCTTAACTCATCAGTAATCGAGCTAAGGGGTAATCAGGGTCCCAAATACGACTCGTCACTGGGTGCATAGGTTCACCGCGTCGAGTGGAGTTATTGACCTCGGCGAGACTAACAAATACTTATAATAGTTTATTTTTCGCCGTTTTCATTACATTTGGTAATTAATTCAGAGTTTGTTAAAATATTAAATTTCTGTTCAAGTCCGTAGGATGTTTGTGCAAGTGAGAGCGGTTTTGTTTCCCAACGGAGTTTTCTTCATGACCTGAGAAAGTCCACTCAAAGCCAGTCCGCTGCATCTAATAGAAATTCATCCAATCCGCTAACATCACTTTCGCCCACCACCGCTCCTTCATCCCGCACGGCAGCACTCATTAGAGCAAGACAAGAGGCACTCGTTTCCAACCCCGTCGAAGAGAGAATACAGTCAGGAATCAAATCAAGCAATTCATCACAGGCAGATTCAATCAAGTCAAGAGGAGTGGGGACAGCACCAGCGATCTTCACTGCTGGAATGGGATCTTAATGGCGGGGTCCATGCAGCCTTACGGGAGAAGGCCATGGACCCTTGCCGAAGACTCGGACAGGTGAGCTGTGACTTGGACGAGCGATTGATGAAGAGAAACGACCGAAGCGGGCCGTCCCAACGAGCAGAGCTTGCGTGACATGAATGTGCACGTCGGTTAAGAAAGACAGACAAGGTCTGTGCTATCGTGGTTGTTTGCTCGTAGGGACGGTGCTTGCTCTCGAAAATTCATTGCATCAAGCGACATCCGAAGTACAATTCAAATTGTCTTCGTCTAAAGAGGAGTAATCTTGACACTGCTGGTCGAGTGATCATCTCTGATAAGTGCTGTCCCTTCTCAACTCTTGCAGTGACGGAACCTGCGAGGAAAGTTGCGTCGGTCTTGACGTTGGTCTCTTGGAGAATAGGAATGTCGACAGTATCGACGGAGACGGAGGTTGTGATGGGAGGAACAAATTTGGGAATCGTCGCACAGGGGGATATCACCGAGCTCTCCTTCTTGATGGAGGTCACGCAAGGATAATCCAAACAGTCTGGACAATTCAGTTTTTCGATTTCTGGAGTTTCGCAAGAAGGAAAAAGCTTGTTAATTTCATCACCATCATTGGAGACGTCCTCAATCATTTGCAACTTCTTAATGGCATCCTCAAACTTGTCCTTCCACCCGCTGACCTCAGTCTCGAGTTCCGAAATCCGATCCCTCTGGCGCTTCCTGCAGGCCGCGGCGCTCTCTCGATTGCGTTTGCGACGTTGTTCCCGACGCCACGCGCTCGTCTCTTCCCTTGACAACGGGACATTCGGATCGTACTTCATTTGTGGACGGTTGCCATTAGATTTGCACACCGTGATGATGGGTTGAATGATTAGAGAGTGGGTGTTTTGGATGCCCGTGAGAGATGAATCGGATGTTTCGCCGCTAGAGTTTACTGAATCTGTGTCGACAATCACGGGAATGGAGGAGATGATCTGCTCAGATACGGGGAGATCAATGCGGGGAGACATGATGTAAATCTTGGGTGGGAGTGAACTCGACGGAGACACAGGCGTCGGCTCAGTTGACATGGTGTGTACCATTTTCGTTCTCTCAGCGGTCGAAACTATGAGTACTGAGTATGCCAGTGTTGAGTGTTGACTTTGGTGTCTGCGTGCACTACTGCTTGCATCGGTCAGGATGTGATTATGTAATGTTCAAGTTGTGCGTCATTCTCAGCCGCACAAAATCAGAATTGTGTTTCTTCAAGGATCTTCCAATGTGAGTCTGTCCCATCAGATTCCAAGAATCTTCTACATCAGAGGGCCCGTCAGAGACACTTCATGATGTTGAAGATCTTCTGTGTTTACCTTAGCCGAAGTTCGCACATTTGCGTCTAGCTCGTCAAAACGGGAATTAAACTGGTTTTATCATGGACGTCTGTCCGTGCTTACGTGGCGGCATCTAGGTAGTGACGTCGCTGTCGTCATAGGTCGTCATCCAGCGACGTCACTTAAACACCCACTCGAATCATGTTCCTGCGTCTACCGAACGACAACATCATCATCATCAACGACTACGACTGCCACCTACCTAAGGACCATGGACAACCTGAACAATCCTACTTAATCGATCTACCGCCATTACTTTTCCAGCTAACATGAAGTTCATTGCCATCGCCACGGCCGCCCTTATCTCGTCAACCAGTGCATTCGCACCGATGGTGCGTGATGATTCGAGATCTTAGTCCAGATGAAAATGTTTCTACATAGCGTGATTATTAATTTCGAGGCAATGATAATAGATTCACTCATCGGATTTATACCGTGCAAGGAATGCGATAATTCTTCTTAAGCACCATTCATGCGGCTGAAATAGCAAATGGAAGCAATCGAATACATTTTTGTCAGGACTGTTGAAATGTTACTGACTTGTCGTTGGGTTGGAGGTTGTGGATTGTTTCGTGCGCCATAACTGTTTGTTTTTGTCTTGATCACGCCAACGATTCCAAAATAACCAGACTTATCATGTTTATCTATCTTGGTACCAAAGGTTACTCCCCGAGTGTTGACAGCCATGAACGTTTGGGGCGATAAAGACTACCTCATTGCCCCATCGATTCTCTCTGCGGACTTTGCAAGGCTTGGAGAAGAGGTCGACAACATGCTTGAGGCTGGTGCAGATGTCGTTCACTTTGATGTTATGGACAACCACTATGTTCCTAACCTAACCATTGGACCCATGGTGTGCAAGGCACTTCGTGATCACGGAGTCACGGCACCAATTGATGTACATCTCATGGTTTCACCTGTCGACGCAGCAATTAACGATTTCATCAGTGCTGGTGCATCTTACATTACCTTCCATCCTGAGGCCACCAACCACATTGACCGATCACTTCAACTGATCAAAGCCGGTGGATGCAAGGCTGGATTGGTTTTCAACCCAGCAACATCGCTTGAATATGCCGAGTTTGTGAAGGACAAACTTGATATCATCCTTCTCATGTCCAGGAACCCTGGATTCGGTGAAAAGAATTTCATTCCTGCTACTCTTGATAAGGCGAGGATTGCTCGCAAGTTTATCGATGACAATGGGTTGGACTGCCGTCTTGAAATTGATGGAGGCGTCAAAGTTGATAACATTAGGGAAATCGCAGAAGCTGGTGTTGACATGCTGGTGGCTGGATCCGCTATTCTCAGGGCTCCCAGAACGAAGGAATCATATAAGGTAACCATTGATGCCATGCGCGAAGAGCTCGCGAAGGTTGGAAAGTAAATTCTTCATGAGATGGGTCGGTGAAAAAGTGCAAGCTCCTGCTCCAACGAGACGCACTCTCTTTCCTGTTCTAATGATGTGCTGGCGTCGGTGCATCCTGAATTGTAATTCTATGTACTCTGAATTGTAAATGTAAATTATTCCTTAAAATTTGATTTTTTTTGTCTCTTGTTGTTCCTTCTGAAAAGAACAGTCCAAAATTGGGTAAGTGCAGTCTTTAACCCTTATTATTAGTCCCTTGTTTTGATTAGAGACTATTGTCATGGCATGACTATTCATTTGAGGATGAACAGATTTTACAAAGCTCCAAAACCATTACCATCCATCATAAACCCCATATCAAAAAATGTATGGCAACAGGAGACATTTGGGAGTTAGCTGATGTTCCGATAAACGAGTAAAACATGCACCTCCCAAAGTTCATGTGAGCTGCATCAGCTTGATGAACTGACTGCAAATTTGAAACAGATAAAAGACTCCATTGACATAATATATACTTCTGTCATCCTCAGCACTGAGGTTTTTGGAATGAAGTCAGGGTGATCTTCAATCCATTGTTCCAAATATTTCATTTGTTGCTGCTTACCAACCGTTGCCTTAGGATTATTAAGCTCGATTTCCCTCCTTCTCTCATTGAGTATCAGTCCTCAAGTTCTCCTCCATACATCTGATCTGGGATAATAGCTGATATGAATTGGATGACCATGACTCATCATCAAGTCAACCATTCCCCTCATGAACTTGACATTGTATCTTGGTGATCCAAATGCAATCTTTTCCTCATTGTCTTGCAAGGTGGAAAACATTTAAGGTAAAACATTCTTCTCTTGAATATTCCAGAAGACATCTTTATGTTGGTGTTGCCTCGAAATGGCACTTGAATCAATGGTGTAATCCACTTTGACGACCAAGCTGTCCTGAACCTGCTAGAGACTCCATCACCATCAAATAATGATTCATGTTGTGATGTGACGCACAACATTTCAGCATTTTTACAACCCATCTTTTCTAAAACAATAGCAAGAACATGAAAGTCATGTCCAACAACCATCTGATAGTCATGTCACTGAATATAACTTTAGTCCAGACATTCCTTCTGGTGGCTTTCTCTGCAATTCTCATTCTCATAATGTCTTTAGATTCAAAAGAGTCATAACTGTCAATGGACGATGCCTCATTTCTACCACGGGTGCATTGTCAACAGGAAACTCTATGTCAATTAGATCACCACTTTTATGGCTTTGATTTGAGCATCACATCTCTTATCGGTCCATGCTTTTGTACATTCTTGAAATCTAATTTTCATATTGATATCTCTTGCTTGCTGCTGCTCATCCCTGAACTCATCCCTGAATAGTCAGGTGGTTGAGGACCATCATTATTTAATATTGTCTTGAACTCTTGTGGTGTTTTGATTTGGTTCTGATGTTTCTTCTACTTAACCTCTTCCATGTGGTAGAGTCGGGAGTCGGTTACTCTCACGTTTGGCTACCTACACCTGCATGAGACACAATTGTTGCGCCAGCCTTAGACATTCTCTACGGATTCAAATTTCACATCGTCATTGTGTTGATTTGCCCTTGTAGATTTACTTCTTCATTTCACTTTAACATTCATACAATTAGTCAATCTATGATCTATAGTCTCCTTCAATAGACTCATCAGCACATTTTAGATTTATTATGCATTCGTTGCCGTTGCCTCATCAGCATCCGGTTGGCACGTCTTCATAGGTTGCGGGCCTCATTCATGCTGTGTTGCTTGTCTGCTTCGAATGGCACACCGTCTATCTTCCTTGCTTTCCTGCAATCTTTTGCAGAATCTTGTTCTTCGCTCAACGACGTTTTAGCAACA